>CAJHQQ010006366.1:0-10002 GCA_905132885.1 Moricandia moricandioides | reverse complement strand
CCTCATGATCAAGGTGGGGTTCCTGATCATTTGCATTAGTGGTAGTTGGAACTGGTTGTTGTGTACTCCCACTCTTTTGATCCTGAGATAAGTTAATCCCAAGACCCTCCAAGATGATTCTCAAGTTTGCTGCCTTATCAGACGCCAAATCCTTAGTTCTGCTAGGTTCTTCTCCTCATAGTACCCTCTTTCTTCTACAAACTTCACATCCCTTGATATAAGCACCCTCCTGGTCACTGGATCATAGCATTTGTACCCCTTCTGAGTTGATGAGTAACCAATGAACATCCCCTTTGTACTCCTTGCCTCCAACTTGTTCCTTAATTCTCCTGGTTTGTGAACAAAGCAGAGACACCCAAAGACTTTGAGATGATCTAGTGCTGGTCTACACTTGTTCAAGACCTCAAATGGTGATTGGTCTCCAAGGATTTTGGTTGGAGTCCTGTTGATTAAGTAACAAGCAGTGGACACACCATCACTCCAGAATCTCTTTGGCACGTTTGCTTGGAACATCATGGACCTAGCCACTTCCATGAGATGTCTATTCTTCCTCTCGGCTACTCCATTCTGTTGTGGGGTGTAGGGACAACTTGTTTGATGAAGAATTCCATGCTGAGATAGGTGCTGCTTGAAGGCTTGACTTGTGTACTCTCCACCATTATCTGATCTAAAAATTTTAAGCTTTGCATTAAAATGGTTAGTCACATAAGCCTGAAAGTTTCTAAATGCATCAAGCACCCTATCTTTAGATGGAATCAAGGTTATCCAGGTGTATTTCGATTTTTCATCTATGAAAGTGACAAAGTACTTATGGTTTTCCCTAGACAAGCAAGGAGCAGTCCAAACATCTGAATGTATTAAATCAAAGCAGTGATCATAGATAGTAGTGGACTTTTGGAAAACAGTCTTACAATGCTTGCCTAAAATACAAGCTTCACAATCATTATTTTCAAAGATAACACCTGGAACCATTAAGTTTAAAGCTCTAACATGAGGATGTCCTAGTCTAGCATGCCACAAAGCATTCTTATTTAAAGCAGAAGCAGAAACAGAAGTAAAGGAACAATTAGGTAAAGAAGTAAGCTCTTCAAGTAAGTAAAGATCTCCTTGTGTAACTCCTTTCCCAATCACACGGCTGCTCTCAATATCCTGAAACTTCACATCATTAGGACTGAAGATAACTCTACATTTTAGATCATTAGTGCACTTCTTAACTGATAACAAGTTTGATGTAAATTCAGGCATGTAAAAAGCTCTAGATTCCTTATCAAACAGTTTCAATTTGCCTATACCCCTTATTGGAATCCTATCACCATTAGCAATCATAACATGTCCATGAGCAGGCTCTATATCTTTAATAAGACTAGTATCACTAATCATGTGATGAGATGCACCTGAATCAACTATCAATGGTTTAGACATGCTACAAGCACTAAGAGATAGACCAGCATTCCTAGATTGAGTATATGCATCAGTTTGATCATAAGGACTAGTAACTTTAAAAGTACCAAAAGAATACCCCCTGAGGTTACCCAAGTTGTTACCATTGTCTTTGAGCATCTTGATGAGAGCATCCATTTCTGATCTCCGGATGAACTCATGCTCATTTGGACGGTTGGTTGGTTGAGAAGTGTAAGTCACCAATGCCTTGTTCTCACCCCCTTCACGTCCTTCATTCTCTTGTGCTCGGTTTGATGGACCAGCTCCACTTATCCCATGCTGATCACTTCCTCCATAACTCACGTTTGCCCTTGCCTCTCTATCCTTCAGAAACTTGTTTGGTTTGAGATGTGGGTGAAGGATCCAGCACTGGTGCTTCTTGTGACCTTGTCTCTTGCAATGATCACAGTTTCCATTGAACCTCCTTTCCTCATACTTGTTCACCTTGTTGGCCTGTGGTCCTTCAGCTTGATTAGCCAAGGTAAGCTCTCCCTTTCCTCCAAAGAGTCCCAATGACCCTTGTTCCTTCTGGATTTGCGAGCACACTTCTTCTAGAGATGGGAGCTTCTCTGATCTTAGGATGTGCTTAATGAGATCATTGTAGCTTGAGTTGAGAGTCAGGAGTAAGCCAAAGACCTTATCCTGCTCACGTCTCTCATTCAGCTCATCCGGATCAGTTGTGCTAGGCCTTAGCATTTCAAGCTCAGACCATAAAGCTCTAAACTTTCCCAAGTGTTTAGTGAACTCCATATCCTCCTGAGCTAAGTTGTTGATAGCTCTCTTGATCTCAAACACCCTGGTAAGGTTTGAGATGTTTCCATACACCTTTTGAAGTGTTTCCCATAGATCTTTAGCCTTCTCACAGTAGCTATAAGCCTCCAAAATCGATGGATCCAGTGAGCTTTGGAGAATGGATATCACAAGCATATCCTCTTGCATCCACTTCTCTTCATCACACGTGACAATCTCCTTGTCACCTTCATGAGTAATGATCCTGGGAGCTTCATCTTCAAGGATGTGGTTCCACAAGCCCTTACTCCCCACGGCAGTCTTCACCACCCTCGACCAAAGGAGATAGTTCCCCCCTTTCAAAGTAACCGGAATGATAGTAGTCTTGGTGTTCTCCATCTTGAGTCTTCAAAGTGTTCTTGAGTCTTCAACGTAGCAACCCAGATTCAAGAGAACCTGGCTCTGATACCATGAAAGAATGAGTAGAATCTGAGTATGCAAAGGTAGAATAGAGTAGAATAGAGAGATTAGAAGAGATTAAGAGAGAAAGTAAGAGAATAGGAGCCGATTTGTTCAAGAACCCATTTGGGAGCTCAAGAACACTTAGAGAGAATAAGAAAAGAAAGAGACTCGAATTACTTGCTTAACATTAATGAACCGGGGTTACAAATATATAGGAGAGTTTATGGACAACAATCAACGGCTAAAAGATAAGGTTTCAACCCTAAGCATGTGGAGTCAAGGCCGGGGGAGCGTCTAATTTGAAATGCATGGAGGAGAAGCTTTGCACGCGTGATTCCTTTGGCATCTTGACCAGATGCTCTTAGCCAGCCTGTCCAGGCGCGGACTAACCTTATCCCTAAGGTTCATTGCACTTGGACGAGTGGTGAGGTAAGTGAAGGTTGATCACACGCGGGTAACTCCTTTTTAACTTTCACCCGGGTAACTTGGTTTCTCCTCTTGCCTTGGTGCACACTCAAGTGTACGGTCACTTGTACGGCCTTGTACGGTCACTTGTATGGCCACTTGTACGGACTTGTACGGACAACTCCCCCTTAAACCATTCTCCAACCTTCTTCAGTCTCCTTCACATACTTGTAACCCCTTTTCTTATTTAGTTCAACAACCACCAGATAAACTTAGTCTACAACAATCTCCAAAGAAACCAACCCGGGGTAACTATCTAAACTCAAAGAAAAACATGAAGCCTGATTTGCTTGCTGTGGGTACAGGTCAAACTATTTTGAGATCTACCATTTTCGAAAAGAGAAGCTATAATAATGATCAGAGTATCAAGAATGGGTTGTTGGCTAAATTGATGATGCAACAGTCAACCTTGTTCTTGCTGTCTGTTTAGGCTGTTTTAAACTTGATCATATAATGGTTAGTTCATTCGGATTGAATCATGTGCATTCATATAGTTGATGTCTAGGATTGTTGCATTCATATATGGTGCATTTAAAAAATCTAGCGTAGTTGCAAGTGCATTGTCTCGAGCTTGCATTGCATCTAGAGAAGTTTAAACTGCTTAATCTTGTTCCTGTGATGTGCTTGTTTCAAGATTAATGCTTTGTTGAGGCATTGGTGATCAAACCAGATATGTGATCTTGGTTTGGTCCCAATGGGATGGTCTAATCTTGCATTGAGTTGTGGTGATGTTAGGTACACAGTGATGCGTCCCTAGGATGCTCTTTGGTTGATGGGAATGGATAGATCCTTGCAAGAACGAATCAGAGACTCAAGTCCTTCAAGGCGTGTGGATTGAATGGTGACACAAGAGGGATGGATGATCTCTTGATACTCCTAGATGTTCAACATATACCATCTCCAACAGACTAAGCTCTCTAAACTCTTTACTCCTTCTCATTCATGCATGATCAGTAGCTCTGCTGTGTGTGATAGCAGTATTTGGCATGCTAGATTAGGTCATCTTCACACTCGCGCATTAGAGATCATTATGCCTGATATGTCATTTAACCATCTAGAATGTGAAGCATGCATCTTAGGAAAGCATTGAAAATCTGTTTTTCCAACATCTGAAACTATCTATGAGAAATGCTTTGACTTAGTTCACTCTGATGTTTGGACCTCACCTTGTATTTCTAGAGATAACAATAAGTATTTTGTCACTTTTATAGATGAAAAATCAAAATACACTTGGATCACTTTGTTGCCTTCTAAAGATCGTGTGTTAGATGCTTTTATGAACTTTCAATCTTATGTCACTAACCACTTTAAGGCTAATGTGAAGGTACTGAGGTCAGACAATGGAGGAGAGTATACAAGTCTTGCATTCAAGAATCATCTGGCAAGACATGGTATAGTCCATCAAACAAGTTGCCCTGACACTACTCAGCAAAATGGCGTGGCTGAGAGAAAGAATAGGCATCTGATGGAGGTGGCCAGGTCAATGATGTTTCATGCAAATGTACCTAAAAGATTCTGGAGTGATGCGGTTGTAACAGCATGCTACTTAATCAACCGAATTCCTACAAGGGTGCTGAAGGACATCTCTCCTTATGAAGTATTGAATCAAACCAGACCATCTATTCATCACTTCAGAGTGTTTGGATGTGCCTGCTTTGTGTTGACACCAGGAGAGCAAAGAAACAAGTTGGAAGCAAAGAGCATGAAGTGCATGTTCATTGGATACTCATCTACACAGAAAGGATACAAGTGCTACAACCCTGAAACAAGAAGAGTACTTGTATCCAGAGATGTGAAGTTTATGGAAGGAAAAGGATTTTATGCTGAGAAGAATTGGGATGAGATCAAAGATCTGTCTCAAGCATCAGACAAGGCCACAAACCTGAGAGTTATTATGGAAAGTCTTGGAATCAGCCTATCAAAAGAGAAGGAGACCACCAGAGAAGCTCCTCCTACTCACGAGACTGAACAAGAAACTGAAGAAGTCACTCATCCTGATCCTGAAGGGGGAAATGGACAAGAACCAGAAATACAGCAAGGTTCAGATGTTCATGATCAGGATGGTGTTGAAGAAAAAGAAACTGAACCTACTCAAGTTCATGAGGAGGAAGAAGAAGCAGACCAGGTTCAGCCACTAAGAAGAAGTACAAGGATCAAGAAACCTGCATCAAACTGGATCAACACAAGAGTTTACTTCAATGCTAAAGCAGTGGCTCATCCAAGAAGTGCAGTATGCTCTCTTGCTCAGTATCCAGAAGAGCATCATGTCTTTATTGGGGAATTGGATCAGGAATACATTCCAAGATCATATGAAGAAGCTATGGAACATGAGGAGTGGGGAGAATCAGTTAGAGATGAGATCAATGCTATGATCAAGAACGATACCTGGTATGAAACTGAGCTTCCCAAAGGCAAGAAAGCTGTGACAAGCCGTTTGCTCTTCACTATCAAGTATCTAGCAAATGGAAAACCAGAAAGGAAGAAAACAAGGCTGGTTGCAAGGGGATACACTCAAGTCTATGGAGAAGATTACCTTGATACATTTGCACCAGTAGCCAAGCTTCACACCATCAGGATTGTCCTCTCCTTGACAGTCAACTTGGAATGGGATTTATGGCAAATGAATGTCAAGAATGCATTTTTACAAGGAGAGTTGGAAGATGAAGTGTACATGCGACCACCTTCTGGTCTAGAAAACCTTGTCAAACCAGGGAATGTACTGAGATTGAAGAAGGCAATCTATGGTTTGAAGCAATCACCAAGGGCCTGGTATCACAAGCTAAGTACAACACTCAATGGAAGAGGCTTTGTAAAATCAGAAGCAGATCACACTCTCTTCACTTTAACCAGCAAGCAAGGGATTGTGGTCATTCTAGTGTATGTTGATGACATAATCGTCACTGGCAGTAACAAGGAAGGTATTCTCTTAACCAAAGCTTTCCTAAAATCATCATTCGATATCAAGGATTTGGGAGAGTTGAAGTACTTCCTAGGGATTGAAATATGCCGCTCTAAAGAGGGGCTTTTCTTATTCCAAAGGAAGTACACACTTGATCTTTTAAGTGAGGCAGGAAACCTTGGAGTAAGACAAGCCAAGACTCCACTGGAAGAAGGTTACAAGGTACTGCGAGAGGGGGAGTTTGAAAACACTCTGTTCGAAGATGTCAAGAAGTATAGGAGAATGGTTGGGAAGCTCATATACCTAACCATAACTCGCCCTGATGTATGCTTTGCTGTGAATCAAGTCAGCCAACACATGCAAGCCCCTAAGGTTCATCACTGGAATATGGTTGAGAGGATCTTAAGATACTTGAGAGAAGCTCCTGGTCAAGGTGATGCGTCCCTAAGATGCTCTTTGGTTGATGGGAATGGATAGATCCTTGCAAGAACGAATCAGAGACTCAAGTTCTTCAAGGCGTGTGGATTGAATGGTGACACAAAGGGATGAATGATCTCTTGATACTCCTAGATGAATGATTTGGATATGACACACCAAACTAAACACCCTTAGGTCTCTGGATACTACACACCAGAACTCGGCACACTTTCTAGAGAGAGAGAGAGCCGTCAAGATGAATGTTACTTGTTTATTAAAAGACTGAATGAATACAAGAGGGTGTTGAGGCCTCTTTAAATAAGAAACCAGAGACAAATCCTCTAGGGTTTCGACAATGATCAAGAAAAGGAAAGAAAGAAAACTATAGTCTAAGTTTAACATAAGTTTAAAATGACATAAAAATGTAACTTCTTTTAGTCTTGGACCGAGAATAGGGTCTAAGTGATGTGAAGACAAGTTGTGGCCTCGTTAAAAACCTTCCTCCTGGAAAACCTCGTGGGACAAAACCAAAAGCAAGGAAAAGAGCACGCACCCCATGTCTTGCCTAGATACTAACTTAGTTTGATGTAGAGATGGCTTGAATGGTGATCAAGACATCTCGGATCAGACCTTGTCCAAGACTTTCTTGTTGTGGATGTGAAGTGAGTAATCCAACAACATTCTCCTTAAGCTTCTTGACTCTGGAACGAGTCATGGGACCTTCAGGAATGGCTAGAGCATCATCAACAAGTGGTTGGTGCAATGTGGCTTCATGTGGCTCATCTAGACTCTCCTTGTCCTCCTTAGTGATCTGGTCCATGATCACATCATCCCCTCCCTCTTGAAAAGGATTTGTCCTCAAATCAGGTTCATCTACAGCAAAAGGAGCCAAGTCAGTGACATTGAAGCTATTTGATACATCATACTTACCTTGGAGATCAAGCTTGTAGGCATTGTCATTGATCTTGTGGATGATCTCAAAGGGTCCATCAACCCTTGGCATCAGCTTGGACTTCCTCTCGTTGGGAAACCTATCCTTCCTCAGGTGCAACCAAACTTGGTCACCAACTTCAAAGGTCCTCACACGTCTCCCCTTGTTTGCTTGCTTCTCATAAAGCTTGGTCTTCTGTTCAATGTTCTGTCTAGCCTTCTCATGAATCTGTTGGACCATCTCTGCTTTCTTCTTGCCATCTAGACTTGTCCTTTCACACTCAGGTAAAAGCATTAGATCCAAAGGAGAGGTGAGATTGAACCCATAAACAATTTCAAAAGGGGAATACTTAGAAGCAGAATGCATAGCATGATTGTATGCAAATTCACAATGTGGTAAGTATTCTTCCCATGTCTTTAAGTTCTTTCTAATGAATGCACGCAGGAGTGTTCCTAAAGTCCTATTAACTACCTCAGTTTGCCCATCAGTTTGTGGATGACATGTAGTAGAGAACAATAGCTTAGTGCCTAGCTTAGACCAAAGTGTCTTCCAGAAGTAACTAAGAAACTTAGTGTCCCTATCAGAAACTATAGTTCTAGGCATGCCATGCAAACGTACAACCTCCTTAAAGAACAAGTTAGCTACATGTAATGCATCATCAGTCTTGTGACATGCTATGAAATGTGCCATCTTAGAGAACCTATCAACAACAACAAAGATAGAATCCTTTCCAGTCCTAGTTCTAGGCAAACCAACAACAAAGTCCATAGAGATGTCATTCCAGGGATGGTGTGGAATGGGCAAAGGAGTATACAAACCCTGGTTTTGAACTTGGGACTTGGCATGCTTGCAAGTAGCACACCTTCCACAGATTCTCTCCACATCTCTCTTCATGTGCGGCCAATAGAAGTGATCCTGTAAAACTTTCAAGGTCTTGGCAATCCCAAAGTGTCCCATTAGACTGCCCCCATTGGATTCCCTGACAAAAAGATCTCTCAAAGAACAATTAGGCACACACAATCTATTGTCATAAAACAAATAGCCTTCCTTTCTAAAGTAATGCCCTGAAGCAAACTTAGCACATGAAGCATAAGCTTCCTTGAAATCATGATCAGTATCATACATATCTTTTATCTGCTCAAACCCAAGCAACTTAGCATCTAGAGTGGTCAAGAGAACATACCTCCGAGATAGTGCATCAGCAACTACATTCTCCTTACCTTGTTTGTATTTGATCACGTATGGGAAGGTCTCAATGAATTGAACCCACCTTGCGTGTCTCTTGCTAAGCTTACTCTGCCCTTTTAGATACTTTAGGGACTCATGATCAGTGTGTATGACAAACTCCTTGGGCCACAAGTAGTGTTGCCACGTTTGTAATGCCCTCACCAAGGCATAGAGCTCTTTGTCATAGGTTGCATAGTTGAGAGTGGCTCCTCCAAGCTTCTCACTGAAGTATGCAATGGGTTTCCTATCCTGCATCAACACGGCACCAATTCCAATTCCTGAGGCATCACATTCTATTTCAAAAGTTTTAGCAAAGTCAGGAAGCATAAGAAGAGGTGATTGAGTAAGCTTCTCTTTTAGGCTCTGGAAAGCCTTCTCTTGTGCCTCTCCCCACTTGAATCCAACATCCTTCTTTATCACTTCAGTTAAGGGAGCTGCAATGGTGCTAAAGTCCTTCACAAATCTCCTATAGAAGCCAGCAAGCCCATGGAAACTCCTCACTTCTCCTACTGAAGTTGGACTCGGCCATTCTTTGATTGCCTTGATCTTCTCCTCATCAACCTTAACTCCATCTGCACTCACAACAAAGCCTAGAAAACCAAGTTATCTGTGCAAAAGGTGCACTTCTTTAGGTTGGCATAAAGCTTCTCATTCCTTAAAGTATTCAAGACAGCCCTAAGATGATCTAGATGCTCTTCTAAGTTCTTGCTATATACTAAGATGTCATCAAAGTATACTACAACAGAAATGCCTATGAATGATCTAAGAACATGATTCATTAACCTCATGAATGTACTAGGTGCATTGGTTAATCCAAATGGCATAACTAACCACTCATACAATCCATGCTTAGTTTTAAAGGCAGTTTTCCATTCATCTCCTTCTTTCATCCTAATCTGATGATAACCACATTTTAAATCTATCTTAGAAAAGATGCAAGAACCATGTAATTCATCAAGCATATCATCAAGTCTAGGGATAGGGTGGCGATACTTCACTGTGATGTTGTTGATTGATCTACAATCAACACACATACGCCATGCACCATCATTATTAGGCACTAGGAGCACTGGTACAGCACATGGGCTCAAACTCTCTCGGATGTAGCCCTTCTCCATTAGTTCCTCTACTTGTCTTTGCAACTCCTTGGTCTCAACCGGATTGCTTCTATATGCTGGACGGTTTGGAAGTGTAGATCCTGGAACAAAGTCTATCTGGTGCTCAATCCCTCTCAATGGTGGTAAACCAATGGGATTGTCTTCTGGAAATACATTTTGAAACTCCTGCAAAAGAGAAACCATTTCACTCGGATACACCGGTGTAGAATCAGTTAAGTTCAGTAGAGTCTCTTTAAACACAAGTAAGATAGCTGATTGTTTAGAGTTGAGAGTCCTTTTGATATCACCCATGTTGGCATAGAAGTTTGGCTGCT
>CAJHQQ010006365.1:0-10009 GCA_905132885.1 Moricandia moricandioides | reverse complement strand
GTGCTTTTTCCCTTAGGTTCAACAATTAACTCCTCAAAATCGTCATTTTGTTCTAGTAAATCGTATTTAGGGAGGATATCAGGGTTTGTCTCATGCATTTTGAGCGGGATGGTATAAGATTTTTTATTTCTGTTTTAGTTCATTGTGATTTTCTCGAATTCATCGATGGTGATACTCTCTTTAACGCCAGGGGTGAGTTGTCGACCGCTTCGTAAAGCTACGACATTACATTGTTTTCTGGGGTTAGCATCTGTCTTACCAGGTAAAAATCCGTCCTCTCTTCCGATGGACATAGCGTTGCTCGCCACTTGGTTGTCGATTCACCTAATGTGTTTTCTTAGAGTTTCAAATTTTTCTGTAATTTCTGAGTATATAAGGACTAACTTCTTATTTAGGTTGGTGGCTATTTTACGGTTTCCTTGTGAGGATTGGTGCATTTTTGACTTTGAACTTTTTTTGTATCTGTTCACAATGGTGTTGCAGTTGCATGTGGAATGATGGTGCTGGTTCATCACATTGGAGAATTCAGCTTGTTTTTCGAAGTTGGTATGGACAGCGTTGCTCTCAACATAATATCGAGATAAGTTATTTCCGTCCAGAAGGGCTGCAACTGATGCTAGAGTTTCTCTAACTCGGGTCGAGTGCTCTTCTTCTGTGAATAATGATGTTTCCCTCCTTTCGGTGTCTCTTTTTTCGAAAGCTCGACCTAAGGCTTGTAGGGCTTCAGGTACCGAAGTTCCCGTCGCTGGCTGTATCAAGGATGGTTTGCAGCGATGGAAATCGTCGTTCACCATGTCTTCTAGCATCTCGATGTGATCATTTGGGTGTTCAGTAGGAAAGCCACTGAACTGATTTTTCACGCCATAATTAGGAATTCAATATCAACATCAGAGCTTTCATAATGGTTATTGGATAATCGAATTGCAGATCTATTGCAATAAGTTCTGCCAGGATTTAGATATTCGAGCATTGGCAATTCAAGCTTTATCTCATTCTTTGGAGATAAAGCTTCCTGATAATAAATTAGTTGTCTTGCTTCGTTTCTTTTATTATTCGTTGGTTCTATCAAAACTACTTTCTCATTATCAGATTCAGTAGAGGCGTACTTACCTGCTTCCGTCTGATCGGTATCGATCTATGATAGCGGAAGAGTATCGCCCGACAGCAGTGGAATAAAGTCGATTGATTCTAGATGGTCTTCGTCGATCGATGGTTGTAGTCAATAATCCATATTCTCTCCTTCAGGTACATGTGTCATAAGGTTTAGGGAAATAATAATTTTGCAAACAGGAAAATAAAAATCTAGACAATATTCTAAACGAAATCTAAGGGCAATAAGAAAGAGTCCCCGGCAAAGGGGCCAAATTTGATGTGGGGTTTTATTTCACTTTCAAATTAACCTTGTACTCCCACTTTACTCTCTCAAATAAGAGGTTCAGTGTAGTACTTAAGGATTGAATCCCCAGAGATTCTAAGATTGCACAACAAATTTATTATTTTCGAATTAGGCTAGATGAATTATAACAATAACAATGAAAGCGATCTTTAAGATTGGTTTGGTTTGTGACGATTAATTTAGGGCATTAGACTTAGGGGAAATTCTCAGGTAGGTTTTAATAGTGCATATTAATAGATTGATAGTGTTTTATTAAGTGTCCTTCTGAATTTAAACCTTAGAGTTCAGGAGATCACTCTCGTGAATCTCGGCTGAGTGTCGATCGATAGCAACACAATGGTGTTTATCGATGCTCATTCTAAACAGTACTAATTTGGCGGTTTAATAATTCTCTAAACTTCTAATTCAACTCTCGTTTATTACTAGTTATTTAGATTGCTTAAGATAGTATCCAGGTTATAACCATGCTCTCGCTGGCGCTATAGAACCCTAATTTCTAATAATGACGTGATCAGATTCAACTTAGCATTAAGTGCAACTTAAACAAAGAAGCAAGAAGGTTACCCTAACAGTTCTATAAAATCATCTATACATTACTACCATTGAATAACCCTAAATCTAACACATAATTACTCAGACATAGCAATAAAGAGCATCATTAAATTATGAATAAATTGCGTAGAATAGAATGAGTAAAAAGATAAGGAGTTCAAGATCTTCTCTTTAATGATGATAAGATCTATCCCTCCAATAGATGTAGCAGTGTGTTCCAACTCTATAACTCTTGTGTAACTTTGTGGCTGTTTTTGTTTCAGAATGATAAGCTTAGGGTTTAACAAAGATAGAAAACCCTAATAAATAGTCTAAATTCGGCAAGGGACTTGTCTTGCAATTAATGAGATTTCTGGGTAAAACTTGTAATTTCTCAATCTTTCTGCCGACTTCAACGTTGATCAACGCACAGTGTGTGACGTCGATCGATGCTCAATGCATAAATCTGGATCCGACTCTTGGTTTTTACTGAGCTGTCCTAATTGCTCCAAAATTGTCCAAAAGCTCCAATTGCTTCCAATAATTACCTAGACCAGTAAATGTTCTACAACAATATCAAATGTATATAAAAGACTCTAAATATACCGTATATATTATAGGTAAAATAGCTAAAATCCATAGTATATCAACAATTTTTGAAGAAAAGAAGTTGATCTCTATTGAATCACTCGAAAACTAAAACGGCTGACGAAAACTAACTAAGCAAAACGAGAGATCGTATCCCTAACTACTAAAACGTTTTCTGAAACCTAAGATTTCGTAAAGAGTCAAGCTTCGATTCTACCCAACATATTCAGTTAATTCTCGATGAGTGTCACTTAAACTTACTTCGGAAAAACTATTTGAAATCCCCTCGGATCAATCCTGCAGAAACGAGAAAATCTCCGATTAAGTCAATTCCCAATAATTAAGCTCATCACAACCAAAGATTCAGTGGCTAAAACGTAAGTTTTCCAGAAAAACTGCTCTCGTACAGCCAAACACGAAAACACGCTTACATAACGACTTTCGTAAAATTAAAAACAATATTTTACGAAACAACTTTCGTAAAACTAAACTCATGACATTTTGCAGAATAACTTTCGTAAACTTAAAGCTCAACAACATTTTCTGAAATAGCTTTCGTAAAATCAAACTCGACAATGTTTTATGGAACATCGTTTAAAAAGTGACACGGGATAACATTTAATGATAAAAATTTATTGGAAAAGTTTGAAGACGTTTACGAAACAACCGCACCAGCATACCATCGAAACTCGAGTAGTCCAACTCGCCGAACGGGCGAGTTGGACAGTACAAGCCGTGCAACTCGCCCATTTGGCGAGTTTGACCAGTCCAACTTGCCCAATGGGTGAGTTGGACAATGAAAGTCGTGCAACTTACCCATTAGATGAGTTTGACAAGTCCAACTCACCCATTGTGCGATTTTTAGAAAACAAGCATTACTTTGGCTCTCCTTTGCATTCTTCTTCAAATCCCTACCGAAACGCTTTTTGTTGCGTCTCAATCGTAGTTTCCATTGACATTTAACGATCAAAACAAGTTGGACGTACAGGTCGGACCAGTCCAACTCGCCGAACGTGCAAGTTTTACGAAACGAGCCATCAAACACTTTCGTTCGGCAAGTTTGACCAGTCCAACTCACCGAACTAGCGGGTTGGACAAAACGAGCCGACTAACTTGCCCATTGGGCGAGTCAAAACGAGCCATCTAACTAGCCCATTGGGCGAGTTGGACTGGATGACACTCTTTTGTCTCACCTTTGCGCTCTCCTTTGAGTCCCGATCAAAACGCTTTTCGTTTCGTCTCAATCAGAGTTTCCGTTGACATTTTACAATCAAAACAAGTTGAACGCACACTTTCCAACTCGCCCCGATGGCGAGTTTAACTTAATCCCCAAACTCGCCTCATGGCGAGGTTGGCAAGTCCTGATGAGCTTCTCCGCTATGTTCACTTTATAATCTTGATCGAAACGCTTTTTGTTTCATCTTAATCGGAGTTTCCATTGAGATTTAGGACAAAAACAAGTGAGACTCGCCTAAACTCCTTGGCTTTCTCTTACTCGACGTCTTGGGCGTCCTACTCGCCCTATTGGAATCCTACTCGCCCTTACCTCCATCTTTGCCTTCTCCTTTGAACCCCGATCAAAACATCTCTTGTTTCGTCTCGATTGGAGTTACCGTGGGAACATTACGATAAAAACCACAAGACAGGTTCGAGCCTAAACGCGGCCAGGAAGAACTAATATTGTTACCATTCTTAAGGGACGTACATACATGAGAATAGGAAGGGGAGATGAGAAAGCAAAACGGAGAAGAGGTGAACCCAAACCTTTGAGAAAACTAAGGTATGGCCGGCTTGGAACTTTTTGAAATCAGACTTGGAATTTTCTTAGGAAGGTACTAAGAAATGAAAACGCTTTGGAGATCGCCATAAAAATTTAGGGAACTTAGGATCTAGGAGAATAGTCTAGCGATCTAAATCTTAGGAATTTTTATGTCTTGATCTACTGTTCTGTGACTACTTACGAAAATTTTGCAAACCGATCAAAACTCTCGAAAAACCGAGAAACGGTCGCCACACACACTTAGCTCGCTTCCTAAGGAAAGATGGATCTAGAAACGCGAACTTCGTCTTAAAACCGTCTCGTTCCTAGCAATTTTCTTGAAATTGACGTATTCCTAGTCGTCGACCTGAAAGTCCCCATGTCACAATCCTAGGGTCATCTTTAAGCCAACCTGGATTGTCGATCATCCCAATCTTCGAAAAAAAAACATACACAACCCTTCTATCGGTTCAGCCGTTTTCTTTCGTAAAAAAAAAGAAGGGAGTAGGTACGTATACTATACTCGTATACTTCCATACTTCAAAAAAAAATTCGTCTTGACATCAAGAAAATGCTTTCGACAAAGCAAACTCTCGCAGTTGTAGTCATAAAACCGATCATTCATTACTTTCGTATAACTATGAGATTATATACGGAAAGAACCTACGAGAAAATAAGATCGGTGTCATGAAAACCGACTTCGCAATGCGGAAAAGAAAATGAGGAAAACACATTCGTCGTTCAGAAATATCAAGAGTAATCTGCGAGAGACATTTTCAACTTACTTCTATGCCATTCACTTCTCGTAAAACTTACGCGAAACGTCCTTCGTATAGCCACACCAATTTATGCGAAGAAACTTTCAGAAAAGAACATAGCAAGTTTTACGGAGAAGTGTTTTGGACAATTTGCGTATAGCTAAAAACAAAGTCATATGACTCGTCCTCTCAACAAAAAAAACTAAACCTTATCTCTTCGCATTACGATCTTACAGATCTCACTCCTTAGCCATGCGGCTCGCTGGATTCTGCCTCCCATCTCCCTTGGTTGATTCCAAGTAGGCAGTCATCTCGTACATGTTCTTTATCGAGCCTTTCAGGTTTTGTCTTCATCATACAAAAACAAAAAAAAAATCGTATGACTATAACACGAAAAACTCCGACTTGGCCCGTCGATCTCGACAAACTCTCTTTAGCCCTAAGCCAATTACTCCTTCCGATAAAAATCAAACTAGAATTTGGTATCCTCTTTAGGAAAGTTCTAAACTATCATGACCTTAATGTTAAAACGAATGTGCCATAGTCTTTCTGTGACCAGAAATGTCCTCGGCTATTTGGCTGAACACATCCTTCAGACTGAGCTAAAATGTTTTAGCAACCACTGCGCCATCCAATCATTTAGCGGCAAAACCACAATTCCCGATTAGTTAAAAAACGAAGTGCAAATAACTATCGTATAATCCAGAATCGGAAATCATACGACAAATTCTTAATATCAAAACTTAGTCGTAACCACGTATGCTTAACGGAAAACATAAACTCGTCTACAACCGACCAAGTTCAATATGTTCTGCAGTTTACTCTAAACCCACAGCGTTTTACAAGTGAAAAACAGCACATAAGGAAAAACTCGTAATGAAGCTCCTAGAGCTATACGAAGCATCCTTAACAATAGACGAAATAAATATCGGGGGGCCGACTCTTCACAAAGCACAGTGAAGGAAGTCGCATATTCTTAGGGAAATATTTACGAGACCCATTGGTCCTAATTCCTCGAAAAAAACAAAGACGTTTCTCTTTCGTAATGTTAAAACAAAAACCTTGCAATACCACACATCTTCAAGCCCGCAAAAACTTCAAGCACGAAATGCGGCATACGAAAGAAAAACTCAACCTTCGACACAGCAAGACGTCGCTAACGCTCGGAAAACTGTTTTTCGTCAAAACTTTCCGAAATGGAATGCTAACCTTAAAACCAGTCCGTCTGTGACTATAAAACATACACACCATCTTAAACATGTATCCTTCACGAAGTTTCAAAAATGATTATATCTACAAATAAGTTTGTTGCTGATCACAACAAACTCTTAACGTCAGACTAAGCCATCTCGTAGAGATAGCTCTCGAACACCCGACACAAGGGTAATAGCGCTATAAAAGAAATCCAAAATTTTGGTCAGCACTTTTGGGAGACTTAAAAATTGTAATCAGAGAGATGCTCGATTGCTACCAAACAAATCACATAAGCTAAGAACATATCGCGGACTTTAAAGCGGGATGGAATCAGGTCGAAAGCGATACGGTAAACGTAAGCCGAAGTAGTCATCACAGACCCTAAAACGGTGATTAGACCTAGATTTTACCCTAAACCCATCACACTGGTCTCTAACGTCACAAGGAATGATATCGAAAAAATACGAGATCCTGAAAACATGTCTCTTCGTCCATATCTAAGTGCTCAAGAAACTTTAAAAAAATCTCTCAAACATCTCGATAGAGCAACGAATAGGATTATCCCCAAAGAGTTGTGAATGAGATGACAACTCGTATCCCTCCCTCTGTACTTAACAAAGATACGAATCTACTTAAACTCATTTTCAAGAAAAAAAGCCTAGTTTATTTATTAATAAGAATCGTAAAGCGGTCGGGATCCAAAGCCACACGATGTCAGTCCCGAAAACATAAGTACGGCCACACTCGGCCAAAATAAACAGCCTACAAGGCTGGTCTCGATGACAACAAAGGTCCAATATACAATGCCTGATAATTTTTACACGACACACAGCTAAACCATAAGGGTCTCACTGGAAAATAGGAAGTAAGAACCTTAACTCCGGAAAGAACTACGAAAGGCTTGATCCATGTTCCAAGGGTACGTAGGCAGCATTCACAAGGCGAAGCCCCAATCCTACTGGATTCCGCTCTTAGAGGAATAAGTCGACCACTTTCAACGAACCTTTTCAAACATTGATTCCGCCTAACTTACCAAACCTGCCAAAACCGCTCGCTAGAACCTTGCAATTCTAACGAGCTGGGGGGGGGGGGGGCTAACTGTTGGAGTCAAAATCGGTTACGATGGAATCAACTCCTGAAACCTA
This sequence comes from Moricandia moricandioides, assembly GCA_905132885.1. Classification (NCBI taxonomy): domain Eukaryota; kingdom Viridiplantae; phylum Streptophyta; class Magnoliopsida; order Brassicales; family Brassicaceae; genus Moricandia; species Moricandia moricandioides. The sequence continues at coordinate 2,638 of CAJHQQ010006365.1, read as the reverse complement.
CAGCGAAAATACGTTCTTTCTGAAAATGACTTAGAAAAAGGGGAACGGCAAAAATGGAGGTCAAATCTTAACTGACCACAAAGGAGCGATCTGCAAAAATGAGCCATCAAGAAGAGTTTGTCCAAAGACCTCGGGTAAATGTATCCCCGAAAGGGAATATGACAAAACGACTAGAGGACTCGATCATCCAACTCCCTGAACAGAGAAGATGGCCAAGCAAGACGTCCAGCTTGTCGAATGGGCGAGTTGGACAGCACAAACCAACCAACTCGCCCGTACGGCGAGTTGGTAGACACGACACAACCAACTCGCCCATACGGCGAGTTGGACAAGGCTAACTCGCCGAACGGGCGAGTTAGATGGCATGAGCAATTCGACTCGCTCGTTCGGAAATTTGGATCAAATCAATCCAGTTTCACCTCGTCCTCGTTAAACTCCCTCTTACGATACTTTATCGATCTTATCTTTGTTTCATCTCGATCAAGATTGACATTGAAACTTTACCGAAAGAACTCGTTTCGAGAAAAGATCGGGTCGATCGTATGAGATGATAATGGTTAACTAAACATCTAGAGTCACATGCCCCATAAAAAATATCCTAACTCTCGGACAACGTCGTCTTAGAAATGCTCTTTCGATAAAATCGTAGAAACGCCTAAGTCCAAAAACGGCCCGATGAGGTGTAATGCTCGGCTAAAGGCCCACTCGCAATTCTATCTGAAATCAAGCCCAAAATTAGTGACGATTTATCTTTTATTTTGCAGGAAGGGATAAATGTTAAGATCGAAGGATAAATGTTAAGTTTCCGATGATAATCATGAAGATCGAGGAAAAAAGGGAATATTTCCACGAAGCGATAAATTTGACCAAGGGCAGAAGGGGAAAGAGCAAACCTCCACTAGAAGAGTATATAAGGACTTCAAGGATGATGATGCAGAGGACACACGAAAATCTCCACTTAGTGCAAACATAGCTTAGCACGTAGAGCATTTAGGCAATTTTCCGTGTTTGTTATCCGAGCTGCGACTCAACTAGGGTTTTGCAGTATTAGGTTATTAGAACTAGGGATCTCGCCGACAGCTCTCATAGCCGAGGCTCCTATCCTGTTGTAAACGATCATATGCAAATTCGGAATAAGACATCTATTTGCTCCCTTTTCGATTCTTACTTTGTTCTTCAATATTTACTTCGTGTTCTGACTGATTAGTGTGTGGTTTAGCAGATATCCGGGACCTCTGGGAAACTAGGTTTTACCCTGCATTCCTAATTCAACGGAAATGGACAATGCGAATTTCAGTTTCCAGTGAGAATTGATCGACGGTGAAACCTACATACTCAATAGCTTTGTGTGAATCGACTAACATCGATCGACACTGTTTCTGTGACATCGGTCGACAGAGTGACAGAAGAATCAAACGACAATACACACTCAGCTTCGATCGACCAGAGAGAAATCCAGTTCGACTACCGAACCTAAATGCGAGCTTTTTTGTACGTCCAACCATGACAATTTCAGAACAGAATACAAACACATCTGAAGCTATGGATACTGATAGAGAAGATGAGGGACACTCAAAAAGGATACAAAAAATCTCCAAACATCAACGCAGAGAAGCCAATGAAAAGGAGATTGATAGCTTTGCTAAAAGAGTTTTTAAAATTCCTCTAGATACTTCTTTTGATGAGGTCTATTATATTTACAGATTGTTGATGTTTTTCAGGGAAAACTAGGTGACAGATGATGATATAGAGAAGACGAAGCAGAGGACCTGTCTAAAGAAGAAAAGTGATCCTGGAAAATTTGTGGTTCCATGCTTCTTCAAAGGAAAAAAAGACCCCAACGCCCTTTGTGACACTGGATCTTCAGTAAGAACTATGCCAAAGTCAATGGCAGAGGAGCTGAACCTAAAAGTGGAACCCTCCAACAATTCTGTTACATTCGTAGACTGCTCAAGAGTGAATTCAGGAGGGATGATAAAATATGTTCTAGTGCAGACCAACAATACATAAGTTCCAACAGACTTTCATGTGATGGACATAAGGATAGATTGGAACTCTTCTCTACTACTTGGGAGAGCATTATGGCTACCGTGGGAGCCATATGCGATATGAAGTTAAACATCTTGTATCTATCTCTAATTGATCAAAATATTTTTTATGAACCTGTCGAAAATAGGAACAAGGCTACCATGATGGAATTGTGCAATGATGCAGAGCTTGTGACCACATGTTTCAGCAATTACGAGTTCGGTGTGGAATCAGAAGAAAGAGCATCAATCGATACCCAGCCCAACCCATCGATCGACAGCCATACAGTTCAACAATCGATCAACACCCAACCTATCGCATCGATCGACACTCAAACTTACGAACAAGCCCACACCCACCATGGCAATTTCAGTTACAACACAGCTTACCTCGAGTACGAAGAAGATTACTGAGATGAAGAAACGATTGAATACTGAGGGATTGCTATGGAAGAGGATGGAGTTTTCCATGTTTCCCATAAACCTGGGAAATTAACATAGATCAATGAACACCATACACCGTCGATCGATACTGAGAATGAAGCAGAAACTGAACGAGATTAATTTGCAGAACGAGAAACGGAATATGGTTATTTACAACAAGACGAGTT
>CAJHQQ010006364.1:0-10010 GCA_905132885.1 Moricandia moricandioides | reverse complement strand
AAGTGAGTTCATCAACATATACAGACACTTTAGTCTCAAGAGGACGTTGAATAATGAAATTTGCCTAATGAAAGTTGATTCTTTGGTTACCAAAAGATCTACAGATCAGAGACGGTTGCACATTCATATTTGATAGATTGCTTTGTAGATTAATAGCAGCAACACAAAGCTCATTGTCTTTTTGTCATGGTATACACAATACTACTCTTATAAACTTTCTTCATCTCTTCTGTATTATCCGTTAAGTATCATGAATCTAAATCTGGATTCATATTTTCCGGATATCTATACTTCATATATTTATCTAGATATTTTAATAATAATTAAAAAATAATAAATATTCTAAAAATAATACATAAATTAAAATATTTATACAAAATTTATAAAAAAAAATATGACATAATATTAATTAAAATTTAAATATACTGTTTATATAATATTGTTTTTAAACTATTTAATATTTTTATACAAAATAAACATATTAACATAGGTTAAACTTATATATATATATATATATATATATATATATATCTACAACTTTTATTTATTTTGAAACTCTCAACAATATATTGATTAAAAATGTTTGTATACAAAAATATAAGAGATAAAGACCAAAATAGACCTAAAAAGTTTTGTCCCAAAAATAGCACTCAAAGAGAAAAATGACCAAAATATACTTTATTAAAGGATGTAAATATATATTTATACCTTTGGGTTAACTAATCTAGACTTATGGTTTAGAGTTATGGGGTGGGGTTTTGGAGTTGAGGTTTAAAAATTAAAAAAATTTAAAAATATCAAAATTTTCAAAATAAAAAAGTCTATTTTGGTCATTTTTTTCCCAAGGTCTATTTTTGTGACAAAAACTTCAAAAAGGCTATTTGAGAGATTTACCCAAAATATAGTAGTATATAATAAACTAATCAAGACAGTACAGTTCAGCTGTCTCCAGTTCAGCAAACTGAAGACGTCCAAGACTCTGCAGGTCCTCAATCCGCGCATGCAGAGTCTGTAGCAAGAGAAGCACAGTCTGCACCACCGTTTAATAATGAGGATACTGGAATCGAACGCTTAAGAGATGGTGGTTACACTGATTACATGCCCTCACCACCTCCAAGATTTTCACCTTCTAGAACTGATGACTTCACCACTCAGACAAGAATTTGGGAGACAGGATCTTACAGAACAGAGCCTTCAACTTCCACATAGAGAGGATCTGCCTGGAACAACGAACTCAGGGGTTTCAGCTATTCCTGAAATGGTGGCAGACGAGGTTTGTCTCACGTTCTTCCAGGTTTTGTGTTTACCATTCTTGGTGCTTTGCTAACATTGATAGCAATACCATTTGCTTGTGTCATACATGAACTTTATTTCCTAGAGGTAGGTGGCAACACCCCGGTGAAATCACCAGCTAGTCAAGATTCTGATGGTTTGACAGGGAGAACAAGGTATAAAAAAATTCCAAAATCTATGTAGCTCTATGAGCCTACAGTTTCTCTACTAACATGTAACACATTCATTAAAACATTGCAGAGCCTTGGCTCATTATCTTAAAGAACGTTCTTCAAGTACTCCCACTTCAAACAATTCTTCAGGAGATCTAAGTTTGGGAAAGATCTTGGTCGGAAAGACAAGGAAGCTAGCTGCTCGAATGTTCTTTGAGACACTGGTAACTATTTCTCAATACCTTTTCTTTTGTTCTATTATCTCTGCATTGTCTTTAACGGAGACCAGTTGCTTTTTGGATTACAGGTGTTGAAGTCTAGAGGGCTTATAGATATGCAACAGGATCAACCCTACAGCGATATCACTCTGAAGATGATGCCTGGCTTTTTTTCAAAGGTTCAACCATGAATAACCAATCTCTTTTCCCCTCCGTGGGGTGGCTATCTGAAAGGGAAAGGCAAAACAATCAACTTCTGCCTGAAACCAGATACCAACGATTGTTTCACGAATAATACTGCGAGAAAGGTGCTATCTCTTTTTTTTTTTAAATTCAAAAATCTTTTATAATATTTGAAACTATCAAAATCCCGATTAAAACAGGTCCCATAAATCGCCATCCCGGGTCGGGGCCGGGACGAAACCACGCTCTGATACCAAATTGTGAAACCCGTATTTCTGAAATAATAAAATAATAATAAAATAAATAAATAATCTGAAATCTCATAAATACTCAAAAACACCATAAATCCAAAGATAGCATAAACCAAATAATATCGATAATTAAATAAAACAGAAGTCTGAAAATAACACGAAATAAATCCGTCCAAATGCACCAATCCAACAGGATCATTCCTGCTCGCCAGTCTCACCTGAACGGGGGACAAAAAGGAAGAGGGGTGAGTAACGGGGAAGTCACTCAGTGAGATATGGGATGCTAGATCCGCAAACCACGGACTAAGTAAATAGTACTTTCACAATGGAAGTTTAGCTCTAACACGAACAAACACAATGCCTAGAGCATCACACAAAACAAACAATGCGATGATAGCATACTGCTAGTCCATACACCCCGCATTTCCTCATAAGGATATACATAATCTGCGTCGCTAGTACAATATGTCTCTGTACCCCCGCCCATAACCAATCTACGTCAGATGCAAACGTCTCTGCACCACGCACCACACAACAATCTGCGTCGATAGTCCGAACGTCTCCGAACCCCGCCCACCACATCTGCGTCGATAGCCCAGGCATCCCTGAACCCCCGCCCACCACACATAGTCCCTACTGAATATATATATATATATATATATATATATATATATATATATATATATATATATATATATATATATATATATATATATATATATCATCAATTAACATCACACAATCCAATCAAAGTTGAATCCTCTAGACCCATAATTTTGGTTTACACAGAATTAACTAATTATCAATCATGACTCAAACAGACTCAATTCAAACAGACGGATCATGCTTCGAAATCTAAACTATGATAAGAAGAATTCTACACCAGTAGGGGATTTACGGAATAGACCCTCACCTTAGCAATATGGAAAAGTGGTATTTATAAACTCCTGCTCCTCAAATAGACTCCAAATATGTAATCAGGGCGAAAAATCGAGTTAGAACGCCATTCGAACGATCAAAAACGGATAACTGGTGATCTGGTCAAAAAGTCAGCCCGCATGTCAAAGGTCAACCCGGTCAACTCTGACCCAAGCCGGTCAACCCTTGATCAAATTGAAATCAAATTGAACCAATCGGTTTACCCTAACCAGATTCGATTTCAATTGGACCAATCGGTTTACTTAACCCAAAAATCAATTTTAAATAACCAGCCGGTTTAATCCAATTCAAAATTGATTTTCAATAACCAACCGGTTTAGCAAACGGAACCAAAATTGAATCAACCCAACCGGTTGACCCAGTCACCGAGTTGACTCGCCGGGTCGACTCGGCCGAGTCACCGGCAATGGTCACCAGCGAGTCACCGGCGACGGTCACCGGCGGCGACGGCGGAGGTACGGCGGCTTACCGGAAAAGTCACCGGCGGCAACGGCGGCGACACATCGGCGGCTGGTCGGAGACGGCGGCTCCGGCGAACGGCGGCTCCGGCGAACGGCGGCCGCCGGCGGTGGCGCGTGGGTCTCTGCGGCGCGTGGCGGCGGCTCTCTAGCTGATCTTCTTGCTCCTGACTCGTCTCGACGTCCCGAACACGATGGTGGCCTTGGATTTATTAAAAACCACACGGTTAGAAAGATATGATTGATTTTCTACACGAAATTACAAAAGGACGTGGTTACGATGGTTTTCGATGGTTACCTCCGGTGAGTAACGGTGATGGGAGGTCCGATCTCGGCTTAGGGAGAGACGGCTGGGGCTGGGCGATCTCAGATCTACTCGACGGCTTGAATTCTGCAGAGTTTCGACGCGGTGAGTTTCTGATAAAAAAAAACAGTAGAGACCCCTATTTATAGGAATTACCTAGGGTTTCCTGCGATGGATCTGGGCTCTGATGGGCCGAATTAACCGGGCCGGTAAATGGGTCGTTACAATATCCTCCTAAAATCGTGCAGTTCAATACTTTTTTTTTTTTTTTTGATTAACCTGGGGGTATTCCAGGCCCATGGAGAGGCCCAGACTAATCCCCAAGGGGAGGTGCAGCCCATTGATAGACCCTCTCTCCGGGTATTCAAATGGGCCCTAAAGCATGGGCCCATATCCGTGTAAGGTGACCAGGATAATTGTGACTTAGTTTCGCGCAGCAGGTGGATCGAACCTGAAACGTGTTGGCGTCCCAGTCCCGTCTCCTTACCACTCGACCACAATCACCCGGTCTTCAATACTTTAAAAGAGGAAATATTTTTTGTTTCTTATTGTGTTTAGACTAACTTTCTCATATGATCAAAACATATTAAAGTGCTTCCTTTCCGTGATATCTTTTTATATTGTGCAACTAAAGTTAAGATACTAATAATTACTAAGATATTTTCTGCATTAATTCTCGAACTTTGTTCAGTGTCGTACTATATAAACCATTCAATACTGTCTCCAAGATTGAGCCAATATCCTACGTCAACTATTATAGTTTTGCAAACTTGGTAACACCTTACGAGGTCTTGCCCATCCAAAAATCTCTACTGGTATGTGTTCTTTTATTTACGGTCAATTTTTTTTATTAATCAGTATGTATATTGATATGTTATCTATTGTGTATGTTATCCTAATGAAACTATTTGCATATATCATGTAGATCTCTATGGAGCTTTTGTTGGTGTGAAGAATAAGAAAATGAGTTTTCTGAAGCGAGTTCTGGTTTTGAGAACTACAGAATTCACAAGCTAGAAATCAATAAAAAGATATTTTCAACAATCGAAATTGAAGACAAAATTAAATCCGTGTCTGGTTTACAAGCAAATCGTATGTCTGACCTGTATTATTGTGTTGATTTCTACTTCAATCTTTGGGTTACGTCGGTTATATAGACAGATTATCTGTTTTTGGTGATATGAACTCCATTCGTTCTAGACTCTTAAAGTCCACTCAGCCAAGCCATAAAATCCTCAATTTTTGATGTGTAAAAAATGAATATGGTTGAATTAGAGATTGGTTTTGCAGTCGAATAATCGAAACTCATTGATATTCGTAAAATAAAACGAGGAAGAAAGGAAGAAGATTGATCACCTGGGTTCCTCAGTTATTTTGCCAGAGAGGAGATTTGTTTTATATGGATTGTTGGAGTAATGTTTTGGAATAATCAAAACTTAATGGGAACCAGAATTTGCCTCGCGCAACCGCGCGGGTTTTGTTTTCATTTTTAATTTTATATACATAGATATTTGTTAACATTATTCATATATTTAAATGTTTATATAACTATTACAATCACAATAATTTTATAGTATAAATGTTAACACATACATGAAAGTTATATTTTAAAATTATTTTATATTTAAATTAAATTAAATTTTGATTTGGATTTCAAAGTTAGATTACCATTTAGAAATTTTTTAATATTTATTTAGACAATATATATATATATATATGTGTGTATGTTAATTTTATGTTTATATGTTAATATCAAATGTTTCAATCCATTTCTTATTATATATTTATTTTATTGAATTTACATATGATTATTAAATAAAATAATATATACGTAAAAGTCATATTTTAAATTATTTTATATTTATTTTATACTAAATTCTGATAAGGATTGCAAATTAAATTACCGTTTAGCAAATTTTTATGTTTATTTAGATAATATATTATTGTATATATGCCAAAATTTTTACTCATCTAACATATATGTGCAATTTTAATTTTCATATATTTCAAATTTGAAAATAAAACAAAAATTTATGTAAAATAGTATTGTTATATTATAATTTTTTAAAATAATTTTTTTTTACAAAAATAAAAATTTATACTAATAATATATAAGACACATAAACATTATTATAAGGTTAGATAATATATAACACAAAATTATATTAAGTTATTGATAATTTCATTATATAAATTATAACTTGAGTATAAAAAGAAAACTCGCATGACCAATAATAGGGGGATTTGCTAAAACAACCTAAAATTTCAATTTAAACCTATAAGTGTACCCCAATTTCAATCAAATGCAAAACCAACCTACAAGGGTGATAAAAGTACTATTTAACCCTTATGACCAAACAAAAAAACAGAAGTGTATTTTACGTTTTTATCTTTTGTTAGTCTACACGTAACAGAAAGAAGTCTACATATATGTAGACCTCGTACGAAGTCTATTCATTCGGTAGACTTGTTATGTAGTCTATACCATAATTTTATCTAATAATTTAATTTTAAAAATGTATAAAAATAATTGTTGTAATATTTTTAACTAATCATTAATATAATAGATAATATGAAGTAAAAAAATTAAAATTTTATATAATTAAACATTTTTAAGGAACATTTAGGGTTTGAGATTTTTGGTTAGGGGGTTCGTAGACATATTATAAAGTCTACATATATTGTAGACCTTTTTTTCAGTCTACACACAATTTAACCTAACCGGATTTAACCAATTTGAGATTTTTGGTTAAGGGGTTCGTAGACATATTATAAAGTCTACATATATGTAGACCTTTTTTTCAGTCTACACACAATTTAACCTAACCGGATTTAACCAATATAATTTGATGATCAAATAAAACATTTACGGTTTGAGATTTGTGGTTAAGGGGTTCGTAGACATATTATAAAGTCTACATATATGTAGACCTTTTTTTCAGTCTACACACAATTTAACCTAACCGAATTTAACCAATATAATTTGATGATCAAATAAAACATTTACGGCTTGAGATTTGTGGTTAAGAGGTTCGTAGACATATTATAAAGTCTACATATATGTGGACCTTTTTTCAGTCTACACACAATTTAACCTAGTATATAAATACGATTTCTCAAGCTTTTCAGGTAAAAAAAAAAACTAATCTTCGCCGTATCTCTCTCTAGGCGATTTCCGGCGAACTCGATCCACACAGTTTCCCATCCGCTTCGTCTTCATCTCCTCCATTGCTCTGGTAAGTTAAATGTCTTTGTTTTACCTCTCTATTGATAAAAAGTGACCACCTTTACCTTTTTCTCTTTTCAGATCTGAGCCGGCGACTTCTAAGGAACGGTGCTTCTCGTCCAAATCTCTGCTTCCGGTCAGTATCATGGCTTCTACTTCATCTCTCTGTCCTAGCCAGCAAGGGACTGTGCTTCATCTTTCCAACGTACGTCTCTCTGTCATCTCTATCTCTCGTTTAACTAATAACCTAACAAGCTCATCCTTGTTTACTAACCTTTTAGTTTCTTTTGATTCAGATCTGAGTCGGCCAGTCTTAGATCCATTTCTCTAACGAGCATTGCATCCTCTCTAATCCATTTCTCTGCTTCCGGTGAGTCTACTTCATTTTGAAGTGTAGTATGAAGTTTCGAATTTGTAGACTGAAATTTTGAATTTGTAGACTGAATTTTGAATTTGTAGACTGATATTTTGAATTTGTAGACTGATATTTTGAATTTATAGACTGATATTTTGAATTTTGTAAACTGATATTTTGAATTTGTAGACTTCTCATGTAAACTGATGTTTTGAATTTGTAGTACACTGATGTTTGAATTTATAGGCTTCTCGTGTAGGCTTCATTTTAAATTGTAGACTTCTCGTGTAGAATGCACTTATATAATTCTTTGTTTGTGTCTTCTTGGTGCATGTTACAAAATGGATAAGCCTGATTTCCTATCGAGGTTGTATACTCTAGGGAGGAGCTCAAGAACTGTGAGTAACAGTCAGTTGTATCAGACTTTTGTACCAGACATATGGTTGTAACAAACTTATGTAATTTGCTTACAGCAGACTTAAGTATTAGTCTTCTTTTACAGAAAACTTTTATAGAAGTCTGGTACTCGACTATATATCAAAATATCATCATTTGTATCAGTATAGTACTCTTCTTTCAGAGATTTTAATTCATATTCGACCAAAAGTACAATTTCAATACAATCCATATTTACATATTAGTCTTCCTTTATAAGAGACTTAAAAGAAGTCTATTTTTTGTTCAAGAAGACTAACATGTTGGTCTGCACAACAGAAAGTAACATTAGAACTCAAAGTAATAGAAAAATTAAGACCTACGATTTCAACAAAAGTTCATCAAATAAGACAACATCCAAAGCGACAATACAACTGATAAGTTTAATACATAAGACATAGACAACATCTAAAGCAATAAGACACCATCCAAAGCAATTAATACAATTGATCAATTCAACACATAAGAGATAATACATAAGACAACATCCAAAGCAGTAAGACAACACTGGTTTAACCTGGACAGTTTGGATGTGACCTGGTTGTTTGCACTGTGACAATTAACGTAGACTTACTAATATGTCTACAATTGTTTCCTAGCAATATAGCAAAATCAAAAGTATTATACTTTCATAATTACAACATTTTTTCTATCCAAAATCACTCAAACCCATTAGGATTAACTATTACACACTTTCAAACGAAAAAATTGTGAAAAAAATAATGCATAGTACACAAATTAACTTTTAATGTAAATTTCAAAATAGACTCCATGTTCAGTCTACAACGTGGTAGACTTTCTTTTCAGTTTACATCCGTAGACGGTCAGATAGGTCTACTCTTTGGGTTAGTTTTTGCAATTGACCATTTTACGGGTTACTTTTTATAGTTGAAAAAAGTTGTGATTTTATATAAGCAGACTTCGTTTTCAGTCTACAACTTCAAAAAGGTTAGTTTTCGCTATTGACCAGAATTTTCCAGGATTTGACTTTCAGAGGTAGACTAAATATACAGTCTACATGTTTTAGTTTTTTTTGAATGAGGTTAGTTTTGCAATTGACTATGTTTGACTTTTTATGGGGTAGACTGAAATGAACGTCTACATATTTGCAAACTTCGCAAGAAGTCTACTCTCAAATCCGACGAGTCAGTTTTGCATTTGACCAAAATAAAAAAATAGACTTCACGGGTAGTCTACATTTTTTTTTGTGGAAGAGAAGACTGCATCTGAAGTCTACATATTAAAAATAATAATAATTAATTTTAAAAAGTTTTAGTCAAACACAAAACTAACCTTTTCAACGCAGTCAAAATTTTGGTCAAATGCAAAACTGACCTTAAGTAAACTTCTTTGGCAGTCTACGCTTCGTAGACTTATGTTGAAGTCTGCTTATGAAAAGTCAAAAGTTCATTCAAATGCAAAAACTAACCTCTTTTGCGTAGTCGTCTTTGTAGGTCTACGTACTTTTTTGTTTTTGTTGTCAAAGGTTAAGATGTAGACTGTCGGGGAAGGCTACGTTACAAAAAAAAATCCGTTTAGTCAATTGCAAAACTGACATGTGCGTTGACAAATAGACTGCATTGTATGTCTACATAAGGGCGTAGACATATAAAACAGTCTACTATCGCGACACAGATCTGAGAAACGACTTAAACCATGAAAATAGTTATCTTTTTGCAGTGTGAAGCTCGTTTCCAGCCTTTTCAACCGTCCAAACTCCAATAATGACCAAAAGGAAACATTTTTGACGATTCACAAGTGAAAAAAACAAAATTATGAAGTTTATGATTATGAAAATGAAGGTTAAGAGAGATTTTTAGATGGAAATGTAGAGAAAATGAGAGGAAATGAAGATTTGCTTGTTTAGAATGAGAAAAAAGTGGTTGAAAATTCAATTCTAAAGCTTTAAGAGATCAAAAATGGTGGTTCATGGTGGTTGAAAATATTGATGATAATGGCATAGTTGTAATTAAGAAGAAATGTTTAGGGTATATTTGGTTTTTTGTATTTTTCGAAATTAATAAATAAACAAATAATAATGGAAAATTTTTAGATAATTCAAAACTTATGGGTATTATGGAAAATTCAATGATGAATAGTAACTAAAAAAAAAAGAGGTTGGTTTTGGGTTTGACTTGAATTTTTAGGTTGTTTTTGAAAAAACCCTTAATATTATTAATTAAGAAATTAGTGAAA
>CAJHQQ010006363.1:0-10024 GCA_905132885.1 Moricandia moricandioides | reverse complement strand
AGAAGTTATCCCACTTTCAACCGAAGTTATTCTAGTTTATTTTGTTTGAAGATTTGACAATTTTTATTAATTCTAATCAATCCAAAATGAATCTGTAACACCCGTCTCCTCCTCTCTCGAGAACGGCGTGTTACTTATGTAAAATATCAAATTAAACCGATTTATAAAAATATCTAATAAAATATTGAAACATTTAATAAAATAAAAGCGGATAAATTATATTCAAATTTAGAAAACCGATTACAATTGGAAATGTCGAATAAAACCAAAATAAAATACGAAGATCCCAAAGACACCAAACCGTCCAGATATCCGACTACTCGTGATGCTCACCTGAAAGGGGAGAAAAGAGGGGTGAGCAACAGGGGAGTCACTCAGTGAGGTATGAGAAGCTAAACCCGAAGTCCATGGACCCGGTCATAACACTCTGAATAAATATAATTTACTTTTAACACGTAACAAACACGGTACCTAAAGTACCCAAAGAACAAACAATGGTCCTAGCGAGATACACACCCGCTGCCCACTAACAGGCCAAAAACAACGCCGAATAAGTGCTCGGTAACACACGCCCGAAGACGATTTATCGACCTACAGCCGTGGCAACAACAGGTCGGCTACGCTGTGCCACAGCATCTCACAAAATAACGCCGAATATGTGCTCGGTAACACACGCCCAAAGACGATTTATCGACCTACAGCCGTGGCAACAACAGGTCGACTACGCTGTGCCACAGCATCTCACAAAACAACGCCGAATATGTGCTCGGTAACACACGCCCAAAGACGATTTATCGACCTACAGCCGTGGCAACAACAGGTCGACTATGTTGTGCCACGACATCTCACAAAACACACTGGTCACAAACCGCCCTACAGAAGTACGTCTCCGTAGTCGACCACAACCTTTCACCTCAACTCTAAACAGATATTTGTAATTATATATATATATATATATATTTATATATAATAACAATTAGCAAAGAACAAGCAATGTTGAACCCTCTAACACCCTATATCCGGTTAACAGATAACCTAATAACTAGACAAGCAAACTCTAATAGACTCAATTCACGAAGACGGAACATATTAGAAATAAATTATGTTTATTCAAAATCCTAAGCCGTGTACGAGAAGTTTGGGAATAGCCCTCACCTTTGCCATAACGGAGAACGTGAAGCATATCGGAAATAACAAGATGACTTAAACAATAAAACTTAGGGTTTCGCCACGGGCTTCACTTCTCGCCAATCCATACTAGATAGAAAATGATTAAAGATCAAACATGATGCATGATTAAAACTAGGAATTTAGAAACTTGAAAAAAAAAGAAACCAAAAAGAACCACTTCACTTTCACGGCGTTATGCACCACCATAATTATTGCCTTCAGCAACATGGCTTACGTCAACGCCGGAACATCATTAAAAGTGGTGACAAGAGATTAACTGAAACTGAGAGAACAAAGCTTAGGACGCAAGAAAGAACAAGTTTGTGATCTCACTTGCTCGGATCAAGTCGACGATAATCAACGACACCTAGAACAAGGACGACATGGATCTCCGGTGGCCTGATACAACCCCGGGAGCTGAGCCGTGGTGGCTTGTGACGGGGACACAATACAACGGCTCCGGCTTCACCTTCACCTTCATGGTTACGTTCTCCATCACATGGAGGTGAGAAGAGGGAAATTGAAGATCTAATAATAAAGAAAACAAGAGGGAGATCAACATCATATAAGAAGAAGAAGAAGAGTATGACTACGGGAAGGGAGAGAGACTAAGAACATGGTGATGAAGCTGGTCTGAGATATTTGACGGCATTACTCCTCACGAGCTGATTAAGAGTGGCTGAGTTTTGTGGAAAATAATATATATATGAGTACAAGAATATACGGCTAGGGTTAGAAAATAAATTGTCTTGCTTTGGTTTTGTAAATGGTTTGGTTTAATTTTAAATAAAAATTATTAATGAGAAGAAAAGAAAATCAAACCGGATTAGAGAAATCCGGGTCGTTACAATTCTCCCCCACTTATTCGGAATTCGTCCCGAATTTCAAAGAGGCGATGAAAGAACGTTCACGGTTTCGAAAAAGAGAACAACACAAGATAATAGACGATGGAAATGAAAGAAAACTCGGTCTTCTCCTACAAAAGGAAAGAAAATCAGAATTTCTATCGACTAAATGAATGATACTAGGCAGAAGGGTGCCATTTTTTTTTTTTTTTTCAAAAACTCCCAATCCCAAAAATATTAAAATTGTTTGAAACCGCGTCCCATAAATCGCCATCCCGGGTCGGAGCCGGGACGGAACCCGCTCTGATACCAAATTGTAACACCCGTCTCCTCCTCTCTCGAGAACGGCGTGTTACTTATGTAAAATATCAAATTAAACCGATTTATAAAAATATCTAATAAAATATTGAAACATTTAATAAAATAAAAGCGGATAAATTATATTCAAATTTAGAAAACCGATTACAATTGGAAATGTCGAATAAAACCAAAATAAAATACGAAGATCCCAAAGACACCAAACCGTCCAGATATCCGACTACTCGTGATGCTCACCTGAAAGGGGAGAAAAGAGGGGTGAGCAACAGGGGAGTCACTCAGTGAGGTATGAGAAGCTAAACCCGAAGTCCATGGACCCGGTCATAACACTCTGAATAAATATAATTTACTTTTAACACGTAACAAACACGGTACCTAAAGTACCCAAAGAACAAACAATGGTCCTAGCGAGATACACACCCGCTGCCCACTAACAGGCCAAAAACAACGCCGAATAAGTGCTCGGTAACACACGCCCGAAGACGATTTATCGACCTACAGCCGTGGCAACAACAGGTCGGCTACGCTGTGCCACAGCATCTCACAAAATAACGCCGAATATGTGCTCGGTAACACACGCCCGAAGACGATTTATCGACCTACAGCCGTGGCAACAACAGGTCGACTACGCTGTGCCACAGCACCTCACAAAACAACGCCGAATATGTGCTCGGTAACACACGCCCGAAGACGATTTATCGACCTACAGCCGTGGCAACAACAGGTCGACTATGTTGTGCCACGACATCTCACAAAACACACTGGTCACAAACCGCCCTACAGAAGTACGTCTCCGTAGTCGACCACAACCTTTCACCTCAACTCTAAACAGATATTTGTAATTATATATATATATATATATATATATATATATATATTTATATATAATAACAATTAGCAAAGAACAAGCAATGTTGAACCCTCTAACACCCTATATCCGGTTTAACAGATAACCTAATAACTAGACAAGCAAACTCTAATAGACTCAATTCACGAAGACGGAACATATTAGAAATAAATTATGTTTATTCAAAATCCTAAGCCGTGTACGAGAAGTTTGGGAATAGCCCTCACCTTTGCCATAACGGAGAACGTGAAGCATATCGGAAATAACAAGATGACTTAAACAATAAAACTTAGGGTTTCGCCACGGGCTTCACTTCTCGCCAATCCATACTAGATAGAAAATGATTAAAGATCAAACATGATGCATGATTAAAACTAGGAATTTAGAAACTTGAAAAAAAAAGAAACCAAAAAGAACCACTTCACTTTCACGGCGTTATGCACCACCATAATTATTGCCTTCAGCAACATGGCTTACGTCAACGCCGGAACATCATTAAAAGTGGTGACAAGAGATTAACTGAAACTGAGAGAACAAAGCTTAGGACGCAAGAAAGAACAAGTTTGTGATCTCACTTGCTCGGATCAAGTCGACGATAATCAACGACACCTAGAACAAGGACGACATGGATCTCCGGTGGCCTGATACAACCCCGGGAGCTGAGCCGTGGTGGCTTGTGACGGGGACACAATACAACGGCTCCGGCTTCACCTTCACCTTCATGGTTACGTTCTCCATCACATGGAGGTGAGAAGAGGGAAATTGAAGATCTAATAATAAAGAAAACAAGAGGGAGATCAACATCATATAAGAAGAAGAAGAAGATATGACTACGGGAAGGGAGAGAGACTAAGAACATGGTGATGAAGCTGGTCTGAGATATTTGACGGCATTACTCCTCACGAGCTGATAAAGAGTGGCTGAGTTTTGTGGAAAATAATATATATATGAGTACAAGAATATACGGCTAGGGTTAGAAAATAAATTGTCTTGCTTTGGTTTTGTAAATGGTTTGGTTTAATTTTAAATAAAAATTATTAATGACAAGAAAAGAAAATCAAACCGGATTAGAGAAATCCGGGTCGTTACAGAATCATGATGTAAGAAGCGTCATTTGGACACACAAATAAGTGGTTAATCAACCTGAAGTTAAATCAATATCATAGGAGTTATGATGAAGAAGTTATCACACTTTCAACCGAAGTTATTCTAGTTTACTCTGTTTGGAAATTTGACAATTTCTTATTGATTCGAATCAAAACAAAATGAATAAAGATGTAAGAAGCTTCATTTGGACACACAAATCAGTGGCTAATGACAGTGAATTTTAATCAGTATCATAGTAGTTATGATAAAGAAGTTATCCCACTTTCAACCGGAGTGATTCCAGTTTACCCTGTTTGGAGATTTGACAATTTGTTCTTTATTCAAATAAAACCAAAATGAATCACAAAGACAGAACTTGATTTTGACTCATAAATCAGTGGAGAATCACCCTGATGCTGAATCAATATCATACGAGTTACGATGAAGAAGTTATCCCACTTTCAACCGAAGTTATTCTAGTTTACTATGTTTGAAGATTTGACATTTTTTTATTAATTCTAATCAATCCAAAATGAATCATGATGTAAGAAGCGTCATTTGGACACACAAATAAGTGGTTAATCAACCTGAAGTTAAATCAATATCATAGGAGTTATGATGAAGAAGTTATCCCACTTTCAACCGAAGTGATTCCAGTTTACCATGTTTGGAGATTTGGCAATTTATTCTTGATTCTAATAAAACCAGAATGAATCACGATGCCAGAAGCTTGATTTTGAGTCATAAATCAGTGGAGAATCACCCTGACGTTGAATCAATATGATACGAGTTATGATGAAAAAGTTATCCCACTTTCATCCAAAGTTATTCTAGTTTACTCTGTTTGGAGATTTGACAATTTCTTATTGATTTGAATCAAAACAGAATGAATCAAGATGTAGGAAACTTCATTTGGACACATAAATCAGTGGTTAATGACCGTGAAGTTGAATCAGTATCATAGGAGTTATGATAAAGAAGTTATCCCACATTCAACAGAAGTGATTCCAGTTTATCATGTTTGGAGATTTGGCAATTTGTTCTTGATTCTAATAAAACCAAAATGAATCACGAAGTCAGAACTTTATTTTGACTCATAAATCAGTGGACAATCACCCTGATGGTGAATCAATATCATACGAGTTATGATGAAGAAGTTATCTCACTTTCAACCGAAGTTATTCTAGTTTACTCTGTTTGGAAATTTGACAATTTCTTGTTGATTCGAATCAAAACAGAATGAATAAAGATGTAAGAAGCTTCATTTGGACACACAAATCAGTGGTTAATGACCGTGAATTTTAATCAGTATCATAGTAGTTATGATAAAGAAGTTATCCCACTTTCAACCGAAGTGATTCCAGTTTACCCTGTTTGAAGATTTGACAATTTGTTCTTTATTCAAATAAAACCAAAATGAATCACAAAGACAGAACTTGATGTTGACTCATAAATCAGTGGAGAATCACCCTGATGTTGAATCAATATCATACGAGTTACGATGAAGAAGTTATCCCACTTTCAATCGAAGTTATTCTAGTTTACTCTGTTTGAAGATTTGACAATTTTTTATTAATTCTAATCAAACCAAAATGAATCATGATGTAAGAAGCGTCATTTGGACACACAAATAAGTGGTTAATCAACCTGAAGTTAAATCAATATCATAGGAGTTATGATGAAGAAGTTATCCCACTTTCAACCGAAGTGATTCTAGTTTACCATATTTGGAGATTTGGCAATTTATTCTTGATTTTAATAAAACCAGAATGAATCACGATGCCAGAAGCTTGTTTTTGAGTCATAAATCAGTGGAGAATCACCCTGACGTTGAATCAATATGATACGAGTTATGATGAAAAAGTTATCCCACTTTCATCCAAAGTTATTCTAGTTTACTCTGTTTGGAGATTTGATAATTTCTTATAGATTTGAATCAAAACAGAATGAATCAAGATGTAGGAAGCTTCATTTGGACACATAAATCAGTGGTTAATGACCGTGAAGTTGAATCAGTATCATAGGAGTTATGATAAAGAAGTTATCCCACATTCAACAGAAGTGATTCCAGTTTATCATGTTTGGAGATTTGGCAATTTGTTCTTGATTCTAATAAAACCAAAATGAATCACGAAGTCAGAACTTTATTTTGACTCATAAATCAGTGGACAATCACCCTGATGGTGAATCAATATCATACGAGTTATGATGAAGAAGTTATCCCACTTTCAATCGAAGTTATTCTAGTTTACTCTGTTTGAAGATTTGACAATTTTTTATTAATTCTAATCAAACCAAAATGAATCATGATGTAAGAA
Organism: Moricandia moricandioides; assembly: GCA_905132885.1. Classification (NCBI taxonomy): domain Eukaryota; kingdom Viridiplantae; phylum Streptophyta; class Magnoliopsida; order Brassicales; family Brassicaceae; genus Moricandia; species Moricandia moricandioides. The sequence continues at coordinate 3,440 of CAJHQQ010006363.1, read as the reverse complement.
GCGTCATTTGGACACACAAATAAGTGGTTAATCAACCTGAAGTTAAATCAATATCATAGGAGTTATGATGAAGAAGTTATCCCACTTTCAACCGAAGTGATTCCAGTTTACCATGTTTGGAGATTTGGCAATTTATTCTTGATTCTAATAAAACCAGAATGAATCACGATGCCAGAAGCTTGATTTTGAGTCATAAATCAGTGGAGAATCACCCTGACGTTGAATCAATATGATACGAGTTATGATGAAAAAGTTATCCCACTTTCATCCAAAGTTATTCTAGTTTACTCTGTTTGGAGATTTGATAATTTCTTATAGATTTGAATCAAAACAGAATGAATCAAGATGTAGGAAGCTTCATTTGGACACATAAATCAGTGGTTAATGACCGTGAAGTTGAATCAGTATCATAGGAGTTATGATAAAGAAGTTATCCCACATTCAACAAAAGTGATTCCAGTTTATCATGTTTGGAGATTTGGCAATTTGTTCTTGATTCTAATAAAACCAAAATGAATCACGAAGTCAGAACTTTATTTTGACTCATAAATCAGTGGACAATCACCCTGATGGTGAATCAATATCATACGAGTTATGATGAAGAAGTTATCTCACTTTCAACCGAAGTTATTCTAGTTTACTCTGTTTGGAAATTTGACAATTTCTTGTTGAGTCGAATCAAAATAGAATGAATAAAGATGTAAGAAGCTTCATTCGGACACACAAATCAGTGGTTAATGACAGTGAATTTTAATCAGTATCATAGTAGTTATGATAAAGAAGTTATCCCACTTTCAACCGAAGTGATTCCAGTTTACCTTGTTTGAAGATTGGGAGAATTGCCAAATGTGACTCAAAACTTGGAGTCAAACCCAAAAGAATACCCAAACTTGGGTCAAAGGCAAAAGTAACTTAAAAGGCTATTGAAATTACAACTACCCCCTTGTGAACAAACAAAAAAACAGAAACTTTTTTACGTTTCTAACCCTCGCAAGTCGTCTGTTCAGACGACTTGAAAATAAGTCGTCCAGACGACTTAACTTAAAGTCGTCTGGACAGTTATTCTTAAACATAATTTAAAAAATTTGTAAAAAATATTTTGATAAGTGAAAAATGGGAATTATGTAATTAACATATGTCTTAAGAGATATAAATTAAGATATAACAAATTTCAATTGTTTTCAGCATAGATGAGTGAAAGTAATGTGTCATGATATTCTTTAGCTTATGTTTCATCAACATATGTTGTAGTATTGTATGTGTTCTTAGGGTTAGATTTTGGAAAGCATTAAAACTGTTTTTGAAAAATTTAAAAATTACCTAAGCTTGTTCATTTCTGTGTATAGTAAACAGTATTGAAGTATAATTTGATTTTATAACGTGGTTAGCTAGTTAATTTAGTCATTTAAGTTTAGGGGTTCATTTTAGGGTCTGGGACGACTTAATATTTAGTCGTCTGTAAACGAACGACTAAATATTAAGTCGTCTGATGTACATTATCCGCCAGACGACTTATTTGAACCGGACGACTGTACTTTTAAAGCTAACTGGATTATTTACCCAATATATAAGGTGATTTTTTTTTACTCACTTTTTAGCGAAATTCAGAAAACCCTAACGCTGTTTCTCTCAAAGGTGATTTCGAGGCGATTTTGATACGATACAAAACCAAGGTAAATCGAAGGCTTCTCTTGCAGATTTATGGGTTTTTATTAGGATGGATGTTGTTTTCCTTTACTTTTACCGTTTGGTTTTGTGTTTTCAACGCTTTCGGGAAATTTTGGTTTCAAATTAGGGTTTCAAAAATTGGGTATTTCAATCGACTTGTTGTTTAGTTAGGTTGGATGTTGTTTTCCTCTCATTTTACGGTTACGATTTGTGATTTCAAGCAATTTGGGGATATTTTCATTTCAAATTAGGGTTTCAAAGATTTGGGATTTCAATCGATTTGTGGTCTAGTTAGGTTGGATGTTGTTCTCCTCTCATTCGTCTGGTCAGCTTTCAAATGTTCTACTGGAAGTCTTGGTAGACTTATAATTAAGTCGTCTGGAAAGTCTTCCAGGTGGACGACCCAGACGACTTAATCTAAGTCTTTCAGGTGGACGACCCAGACGACTTAGAATTAAAATGTTTCCAATTCGTTTCTTGTTTGCAGATGGCGAATCAGCATGAACCTCACTTCTTGAAGCCTCTGCTTCCTTGTTTCGAGTGTGGCGTGGTATACACACGCTCTCTATTTCTCCTCTGTTTATTTCCTTTGCTTATCTTCTCCTTTGTTGACTTGTAGACAATACCACTTGCCTTCTACTCAAAACACGTACAAGGCAAGCCGAACGAAGGAAAATGGACACTACGATCGGACGCTTCACACCAAACTTGGGAAGTTATACAAGAAGGAAGAAGACTCACCGATGGTTGGGAAGACTTCGCCCAAACACACTCCCTTTGCATCGGTGACATTCTCGTGTTCAAAAAGGAAGGAGACATGGTATTTCATGTGACTCCTTTCGGTCGTAGTGGTACTGAGATTCAGTATACACCTCCTCAAGGGGATGATGCTGCGGATTGTGCCTCAACTTCCTCGCCTCTTCCTAAATGATGGATGTTTGTCTTGCTATTGTCTTATTGTAATGGATGACTTCTATGTTGTTGTCCCCTTGTTTCAACTTTTATAAGTACAACAACTCCTTTTATAACTTATGAGTAATGGATGATCAACTTTTATAACTACAACAACTCCTTTTTCCTCTATGTACAAACCATGGTAACACCATTGTGGATGGTCTTAGTAGACGACTAATAATTAAGTCGTCTGGAAAGTCATCCAGCCGGAAGATTTGTCAGACGACTTAATTTATTAGTCGTCTAAGAAGTCTAACACAAATTCTAACACAAATTTAAAAATTACCTAAGCGTGTTCATTTCTGTGTATAGTAAACAGTATTGAAGTATAATTTGATTTTATAACGTGGTTAGCTAGTTAATTTAGTCATTTTAGGGGTTCATTTTAGGGTTTGGGAAGACTTAATATTTAGTCGTCTGTAAACGGACGACTAAATATTAAGTCGTCTGATGTACATTATCCGCCAGACGACTTATTTGTAAGTCGTCTAAACCGGACCAAACCTTAAATTTTACCACTTGTACTTTTAAAGCTAACCGGATTATTTACCCGATATATAAGGTGATTTTTTTTTTTGTTAATTTTTCGCAAAAACCCTAACAATTCTCTCTCAAAGGCGATATCAAAGGCGATTTGAATTCCCACTATTTCCGAACAAACCATCGTTCTCAACGTCGGCTGGCTATCTATCTCACTTCATTCTCACCGTTCTCACCGCTGCTTCCTCTAAACACTAGCGCCGCCGCTTCTTCGAAACCCTAGCACCGCCGCTTCCTCTAAACCCTAGCGCCGCCGCTTCCACTATTTCCGAACAAAC
>CAJHQQ010006362.1:0-10048 GCA_905132885.1 Moricandia moricandioides | reverse complement strand
GTAGAATCACCCTGAAGTTGAATCAAGATCATAGGAGGTATGGTGAATAAGTTATGCCACTTTTAACCAAAGTGACTCCAGTTTACCATGTTTGGAGATTTGGCAATTTCTTCTTGATTCTAATAAAACCAGAATGAATCAAGATGTAAGAAGTTTTAATCACCCTGAAGTTGAATCAATATCGTAGGAGTTATGATGAAGTTGTTATTCCACTTTTAACCGAAGTGACTCCAGTTTACCCTGTTTGGACATTTGGCAATTTCTTCTTGATTCTAATCAAACCAGAATTAATCAAGATGTAATGAGCTTTATTTGGACTCCAAAATCAGTGGATAATCACCCTGAAGTTGAATCAATATCATAGGAGTTATGATGAAGATGTTATTCCACTTTTAACCGAAGTGATTCCACTTTACCCTGTTCGGAGGTTTGGCAATTTCTTCTAGATTCCAATCAAACCAGAATGAATCAAGATGCAAGAAGCTTTGCTTGGACTCATTAATAAGTTTAGAATCACCCTGAATTTGAATCAAGATCATAGAAGTTATGATGAAGAAGTTATCCCACTTTTAACCGAAGTGACTCCAGTTTATCATGTTTGGAGATTTGGCAATTTCTTCTTGATTCTAATCAAACCAGAATGAAGCAAGATGTAAGAAGCTTTATTTTGACTCATAAATCAGTGTAGAACCACCCTGAAGTTGAAGCAAGATCATAGGAGTTATGATGAAGAAGTTATCCCACTTTTAACAGAAGTGATTCCAGTTTGCCATGTTTGGAGAGTTGGCAATTTCTTCTTGATAGTAATAAAACCAGAATGAATCACGATGTAAGAAGCTTTATTTGGACTCATAAATCAGTGTAGAACCACCTGAAGTTGAAGCAAGATCATAGGAGTTATGATGAAGAAGTTATCCCACTTTTAACCGAAGTGACTCAGTTTACCCAGTTTAGAGATTTGGCAATTTCTTCTTGATTCTAATCAAAATAGAATGAATCAAGATGTAAGAAGCTTTATTTAGACTCATAAATCAGTATATAGTCACCCTGAAGCTGAATCAATATCATAGGAGTTATAATGAAGAAGTTATCCCACTTTTAACCGAAGTGATTCCATTTTGCCCTGTTTGGAGAGTTAGCAATTTCATCTTGATACTAATAAAACCAGAATGAATCACGATGTAAGAAGCTTGATTTGGACTCATAAATCATTGTAGAACCACCCTGAAGTTGAAGCAAGATCATAGAGTTATGATGAAGAAGTTATCCCACTTTTAACCGAAGTGACTCCAGTTTACCCTGGTTGGAGATTTGACAATTTCTACTTGATTCTAATCAAACCAGAATGAATCAAGATGTAGTGTAGAATCACCCTGAAGTTGAATCAAGATGTTATTCCACTTTTAACCGAAGTGATTCCAGTTTACCCTTTTTGGAGATTTGACAATTTTTTCTTGATTCTAATCAAACCAGAATGAATCAAGATGTAAAAATCTTGATTTGGACTCATAAATCAGTGTATAATCATCCTGAAGTTGAATCAATATCATTGGACTTATGATGAAGAAGTTATCCCACTTTTAACCGAAGTGATCCCAGTTAACCCTGTTTGGAGATTTGGCAATTTCTTCTTGATTCTAATCAAACCAGAATGAATCAAGATGTAAGAAGCTTTATTTGGACACATAAATCAGTGTAGAATCATCCTGAAGTTGAATCAATATCATTGTACTTATGATGAAGATGTTATCCCACTTTTAACCGAAGTGATTCCAGTTTGCTCTGTTTGGAGAGTTGGCAATTTCTTCTTGATACTAATAAAACCAGAATGAATCACGATGTAAGAAGCTTTATTTGGACTCATAATTCAGTGTAGAACCACTCTGAAGTTGAATCAAGATCATAGGACTTATGATGAAGAAGTTATCCCACTTTTAACCGAAGTGACTCCAATTTACCATGTTTGGAGATTTGGGCAATTTCTTTTTGATTCTAATCAACCCAGAATGAATCAAGATGTAAGAGGATTTATTTGGACTCATAAATCAGTGGATAATCACCCTGAAGTTGAATCAATATCATAGGAGTTATGATGAAGAAGTTATCCCACTTTTAACCGAAGTGATTCCATTTTGCCCTGTTTGGAGAGTTGGCAATTTCTTCTTGATACTAATAAAACCAGAATGAATCACGATGTAAGAAGCTTGCTTTGGATCATAAATCAGTGTAGAATCACCCTGAAGTTGAATCAAGATCATAGGAGGTATGGTGAAGAAGTTATGCCACTTTTAACCGAAGTGACTCCAATTTACCATGTTTGGGAATTTGGCAATTTCATCTTGATTCTAATCAAACCAGAATGAATCAAGATGTAAGAAGCTTTATTTGGACTCATAAATCAGTGGATAATCACGCTGAAGTTGAATCAATATCATAGGAGTTATGATGAAGAAGTTATTCCACTTTTAACCGAAGTGACTCTAGTTTACCGTGTTTGGAGATTTGGCAATTTCTTCTTGATTCTAATCAAACCAGAATGAATCAAGATGTAAAAAGCCTTATTTGGACTCATAAACCAGTGTAGAATCACCCTGAAGTTGAATCAATATCATAGGGGTTATGATGAAGATGTTATTCCACTTTTAACCGAAGTGATTCCAGTTTACCCTGTTTGGAGATTTGCAAATTTTTCTTGATTCTAATCAAACCAGAATGAATCAAGATGTAAGAATCTTGATTTGGACTCATAAATCAGTGTTTAATCATCCTGAAGTTGAATCAATATCATTGGACATATGATGAAGAAATTATCCCACTTTTAACCGAAGTGATCCTAGTTAACCTTGTTTGGAGAATTGGCAATTTCTTCTTGATTCTAATCAAACCAGAATGAATCAAGATGTAATAATCTTTTTTTGGACTATTAAATCAGAGTAGAATCATCCTGAAGTTGAATCAATATCATTGGACTTATGATGAAGAAGTTATCCCACTTTTAACCGATGTGATCCCAGTTAACCCTGTTTGGAGATTTGGCAATTTCTTCGTGATTTTAATCAAACCAGAATGAATCAAGATGTAAGAAGCTTTGATTTGGACTCATAAATCAGAGTAGAATCATCCTGAGTTTGACATCAACTATCATTGGAGTTATGATGAAGAAGTGTATCTCGCACTTTTAACCGAAGTGACTCCAGGTTACCTTGTTGGAGATTTGACAATTTCTTCTTGATTCTATATCAAACCAGAATGAATCAGATGTAAGAATTTTTTTTTTTTGCACTCATAAATCAGTGGATAATCACCCTGAAGGTGAATCAATATCATTGGAGTTATGATGAAGAAGTTATCCCACTATTAACCGAAGTGATTCCAGTTTTCTCTGTTTGGAGAGTTGGCAATTTGTTCTTGATACTAATAAAACCAGAATGAATCACGATGTAAGAATCTTGATTTGGACTCATAAATCAGTGTAGAACCACCCTGAAGTTGAATCAAGATCATAGGACTTATGATGAAGAAGTTATCCCACTTTTAACCGAAGTGACTCCAGTTTACCCTGTTTGGAGATTTGGTAATTTCTTCTTGATTCTAATCAACCCAGAATGAATCAAGATGTAAGAAGCTTTATTTGGAATCATAAATCAGTGGATAATCACCCTGAATTTGAATCAATATCATAGGAGTTATGATGAAGAAGTTATCCCACTTTTAACCGAAGTGATTCCATTTTGCCCTTTTTGGAGAGTTGGCAATTTCTTCTTGATACTAATAAAACCAGAATGAATCACGATGTAAGAAGCTTTATTTGGACTCATAAATCAGTATAGAATCATCCTGAAGTTGAATCAATATCATTGGACTTATGATGAAGAAGTTATCCCACTTTTAACCGAAATGACTCCAGTTTACCCTGTTTGGAGATTTGGCAATTTCTTCTTGATTCTAATCAAACCAGAATGAATCAAGATGTAAGAAGCTTTATGGACACATAAATCAGTGGATAATCACCCTGAAGTTGAATCAATATCATAGGAGTTATGATGAAGATGTTATTCAACTTTTAACCGAAGTGATTCCAGTTTTCCCTATTTGGAGATTTGGCAATTTCTTCTTGATACTAATAAAACCAGAATGAATCACGATGTAAGAAGCTTGATTTGGACTCATAAATCAGTGTAGAATCACCCTGAAGCAAGATCATAGGACTTATGATGAAGAAGTTATTACACTTTTAACCGAAATGACTCCAGTTTACCCTGTTTTGAGATTTGACAATTTTTTCTTGATTCTAATCAACCCAGAATGAATCAAGATGTAAGAAGCTTTATTTGGGCTCATAAATCAGTGGATAATCACCCTGAAATTGAATCAATATCAAAGGAGTAAACATGAAGAAGTTATCCCACTTTTAACCGAAGTGATTTCATTTTACCCAGTTTGGAGATTTGGCAATTTCTTCTTGATACTAATAATACCAGAATTAATCACGATGTAAGAAGCTTGACTTGGAATCATAAATCAGTGTAGAATCACCCTGAAGTTGAATCAAGATCATAGGAGGTATGGTGAATAAGTTATGCCACTTTTAACCAAAGTGACTCCAGTTTACCATGTTTGGAGATTTGGCAATTTCTTCTTGATTCTAATAAACCAAGAATGAATCAAGATGTAAGAAGTTTTATTCACCCTGAAGTTTGAATCAATATCGTAGGAGTTATGATGAAGTTGTTATTCCACTTTTAACCGAAGTGACTCCAGTTTACCCTGTTTGGACATTTGGCAATTTCTTCTTGATTCTAATCAAACCAGAATTAATCAAGATGTAAGGAGCTTTATTTGGACTACAAAATCAGTGGATAATCACCCTGAAGTTGAATCAATATCATAGGAGTTATGATGAAGATGTTATTCCACTTTTAACCGCAAGTGATTCCACTTTACCCTGTCGGAGATTTGGCAATTTCTTCTAGATTCCAATCAAACCAGAATGAATCAAGATGCAAGAAGCTTTGCTTGGACTCATTAATAAGTTTAGAATCACCCTGAATTTGAATCAAGATCATAGGAGTTATGATGAAGAAGTTATCCCACTTTTAACCGAAAGTGATCTCCAGTTTATCATGTTTTGGAGATTTGGCAATTTCTTCTTGATTCTAATCAAACCAGAATGAAGCAAGATGTAAGAAGCTTTATTTTGACTCATAAATCAGTGTAGAACCACCCTGAAGTTGAAGGCAAGATCATAGGAGTTATGATGAAGAAGTTATCCCCACTTTTAACAGAAGTGATTCCAGTTTGCCATGTTTGGAGAGTTGGCAATTTTCTTCTTGATACTAATAAAACCAGAATGAATCACGATGTAAGAAGCTTTATTTGGACTCATAAATCAGTGTAGAACCACCTGAAGTTGAAGCAAGATCATAGGAGTTATGATGAAGAAGTTTATCCCACTTTTAACCGAAGTGACTCAGTTTACCCAGTTTAGAGATTTGGCAATTTCTTCTTGATTCTAATCAAAATAGAATGAATCAAGATGTAAGAAGCTTTATTTAGACTCATAAATCAGTGTATAGTCACCCTGAAGCTGAATCAATATCATAGGAGTTATAATGAAGAAGTTATCCCACTTTTAACCGAAGTGATTCCATTTTGCCCTGTTTGGAGAGTTAGCAATTTCATCTTGATACTAATAAAACCAGAATGAATCACGATGTAAGAAGCTTGATTTGGACTCATAAATCATTGTAGAACCACCCTGAAGTTGAAGCAAGATCATAGAGTTATGATGAAGAAGTTATCCCACTTTTAACCGAAGTGACTCCAGTTTACCCTGGTTGGAGATTTGACAATTTCTACTTGATTCTAATCAAACCAGAATGAATCAAGATGTAGTGTAGAATCACCCTGAAGTTGAATCAATATCATAGGAGTTATGATGAAGATATTATTCCACTTTTAACCGAAGTGATTCCAGTTTACCCTGTTTGGAGATTTGGCAATTTTTTCTTGATTCTAATCAAACCAGAATGAATCAAGATGTAAAAATTTTGATTTGGACTCATAAATCAGTGTATAATCATCCTGAAGTTGAATCAATATCATTGAACTTATGATGAAGAAGTTATCCCACTTTTAACCGAAGTGATCCCAGTTAACCCTGTTTGGAGATTTGGCAATTTCTTCTTGATTCTAATCAAACCAGAATGAATCAAGATGTAAGAAGCTTTATTTGGACACATAAATCAGTGTAGAATCATCCTGAAGTTGAATCAATATCATTGTACTTATGATGAAGAAGTTATCCAACTTTTAACCGAAGTGATTCCAGTTTGCTCTGTTTGGAGAGTTGGCAATTTCTTCTTGATACTAATAAAACCAGAATGAATCACGATGTAAGAAGCTTGATTTGGACTCATAAATCATTGTAGAACCACCCTGAAGTTGAAGCAAGATCATAGAGTTATGATGAAGAAGTTATCCCACTTTTAACCGAAGTGACTCCAGTTTACCCTGGTTGGAGATTTGACAATTTCTACTTGATCTAATCAAACCAGAATGAATCAAGATGTAGTGTAGAATCACCCTGAAGGTTGAATCAAGATGTTATTCCACTTTTAACCAAAGTGATTCCAGTTTACCCTTTTTGGAGATTTGAAAATTTTTTCTTGATTCTAATCAAACCAGAATGAATCAAGATGTAAAAATCTTGATTTGGACTCATAAATCAGTGTATAATCATCCTGAAGTTGAATCAATATCATTGGACTTATGATGAAGAAGTTATCCCACTTTTAACCGAAGTGATCCCAGTTAACCCTGTTTGGAGATTTGGCAATTTCTTCTTGATTCTAATCAAACCAGAATTGAATCAAGATGTAAGAAGCTTTATTTGGACACATAAATCAGTGTAGAATCATCTGAAGTTGAATCAATATCATTGTACTTATGATGAAGATGTTATCCCACTTTTAACCGAAGTGATTCCAGTTTGCTCTGTTTGGAGAGTTGGCAATTTCTTCTTGATACTAATAAAACCAGAATGAATCACGATGTAAGAAGCTTTATTTGGACTCATAATTCAGTGTAGAACCACTCTGAAGTTGAATCAAGATCATAGGACTTATGATGAAGAAGTTATCCCACTTTTAACCGAAGTGACTCCAATTTACCATGTTTGGAGATTTGGCAATTTCTTTTTGATTCTAATCAACCCAGAATGAATCAAGATGTAAGAGGATTTATTTGGACTCATAAATCAGTGGATAATCACCCTGAAGTTGAATCAATATCATAGGAGTTATGATGAAGAAGTTATCCCACTTTTAACCGAAGTGATTCCATTTTGCCCTGTTTGGAGAGTTGGCAATTTCTTCTTGATACTAATAAAACCAGAATGAATCACGATGTAAGAAGCTTGCTTTGGATCATAAATCCAGTGTAGAATCACCCTGAAGTTGAATCAAGATCATAGGAGGTTATGGTGAAGAAGTTATGCCACTTTTAACCGAAGTGACTCCCAATTTACCATGCTTGGGAATTTGGCAATTTCATCTTGATTCTAATCAAACAGAATGAATCAAGATGTAAGAAGCTTTATTTGGACTCATAAATCAGTGGATAATCACGCTGAAGTTGAATCAATATCATAGGAGTTATGATGAAGAAGTTATTCCACTTTTAACCGAAGTGACTCCAGTTTACCGTGTTGGAGATTTGGCAATTTCTTCTTGATTCTAATCAAACCAGAATGAATCAAGATGTAAGAAGCCTTATTTGGACTCATAAACCAGTGGTACAATCACCCTGAAGTTGAATCAATATCATAGTGGTTATGATGAAGATGTTATTCCACTTTTAACCGAAGTGATTCCAGTTTACCCTGTTTGGAGATTGGCAAATTTTTCTTGATTCTAATGCAACCAGAATGAAATCAAGATGTAAGAATCTTGATTTGGACTCATAAATCAGTGTATAATCATCCTGAAGTTGAATCAATATCATTGGACATATGATGAAGAAGTTATCCCACTTTTAACCGAAGTGATCCTAGTTAACCTTGTTTGGAGAATTGGCAATTTCTTCTTGATTCTAATCAAACCAGAATGAAATCAAGATGTAATAATCTTTTTTTGGACTATTAAATCAGAGTAGAATCATCCTGAAGTTGAATCAGATATCATTGGACTTATGATGAAGAAGTTATCCCACTTTTAACCGATGTGATCCCAGTTAACCCTGTTTGGAGATTTGGCAATTTCTTCGTGATTTTAATCAAACCAGAATGAATCAAGATGTAAGAAGCTTGATTTGGACTCATAAATCAGAGTAGAATCATCCTGAAGTTTGAATTGCAATATCATTGGAGTTATGATGAAGAAGTTATCCCACTTTTAACCGAAGTGACTCCAGTTTACCTTGTTTGGAGATTTGACAATTTCTTCTTGATTCTAATCAAACCAGAATGAATCAAGATGTAAGAATTTTTTTTTGCACTCATAAATCAGTGGATAATCACCCTGAAGGTGAATCAATATCATTGGAGTTATGATGAAGAAGTTATCCCACTATTAACCGAAGTGATTCCAGTTTTCTCTGTTTGGAGAGTTGGCAATTTGTTCTTGATACTAATAAAAACCAGAATGAATCACGATGTAAGAATCTTGATTTGGACTCATAAATCAGTGTAGAACCACCCTGAAGTTGAATCAAGATCATAGGACTTATGATGAAGAAGTTATCCCACTTTTAACCGAAGTGACTCCAGTTTACCCTGTTTGGAGATTTGGCAATTTCTTCTTGATTCTAATCAACCCAGAATGAATCAAAGATGTAAGGAAGCTTTATTTGGAATCATAAATCAGTGGATAATCACCCTGAAGTTGAATCAATATCATAGGAGTTATGATGAAGAAGTTATCCCACTTTTAAACCGAAGTGATTCCATTTGCCCTATTTTGGAGAGTTGGCAATTTCTTCTTGATTACTAATAAAACCAGAATGAATCACGATGTAAGAAGCTTTATTTGGACTCATAAATTCAGTGTAGAATCACCTGAAGTTTAATCAAGATCATAGGAGTTATGGTGAAGAAGTTATCCCACTTTTAACCGAAGTGACTCCAGTTTACCCTGTTCGGAGATTTGGCAATTTCTTCTTGATTCTAATCAACCCAGAATGAATCAAGATATAAGAAGCTTTTATTTGGAATCATAAATCAGTGGATAATCACCGCTGAAGTTGAATCAATATCATAGGAGTTAGGATGAAGAAGTTATCCCACTTTTAACCGGAAGTGAATTCCATTTTGCCATGTTTGGAGAGTTGGCAATTTCTTCGTAATACTAATAAAACCAGAATGAATCACGATGTAAGAAACTTGATTTGAACTAATAAATCATTTTAGAACCACCCTGAAGTTGAAGCAATATCATAGGAGTTATGATGAAGAAGTTATGATGAAGAAGTTATCCCACTTTTAACCGAAGTGACTCCAGTTTACCCTGGTTGGAGATTTGGCAATTTCTTCTTGATTCTAATCAAACCAGAATGAATCAAGATTTAAGAAGCTTTATTTGGACTCATAAATCAGTGGATAATCACCCTGAATTTGAATCAATATCATAGGAGTTTTGATGAAGATGTTATTCCATTTTTAACCGAAGTGATTCCACTTGACCCTGTTTGGAGATTTGACAATTTATTCTTGATTCTAATCAAACCAGAATGAATCAAGACGTAAGAAGCTTGATTTTGACTCATAAATCAGAGTAGAATCATCCTGAAGTTGAATCAATATCATTGGAGTTATGATGAAGAAGTTATCCCACTTTTAACCGAAGTGACTCCAGTTTACCTTGTTTGGAGATTTGGCAATTTCTTCTTGATTCTAATCAAACCAGAATGAATCAATATGTAAGAAGTTTTTTTTTGGACTCATAAATCAGTGGATAATCACCCTGAAGTTGAATCAATATCATTGGAGTTATGGTGAAGAAGTTATCCTACTTTTAACCGAAGTGATTCCAGTTTACCCTGTTTGGTGTGA
>CAJHQQ010006361.1:0-10049 GCA_905132885.1 Moricandia moricandioides | reverse complement strand
TTATCAAAAATATCTCTAAATCTTTGAATCCTTTGTTCATCCATGAACACTGATTGCTAGGAGTTCATTCTCTGCAAGCAAAACCTGTCTTTGATCGAAAACAAAGTTCATTCTCTTGATCAAGGACACATCTACACAAGATCCGATCAGTTCATAGATCAATTCTGAAGATCATCCAATCAATCTATCCATCATCATCAAAACCAACCCAGATCTCTCTCAAAACCATCAGATCTTCCTTCAAAAGTATCAGGGACAAAAGGATCTCCTCACCAGTGATTCATCAGACAACTTCTTCATCATAACTCCTATGATCTTGATTCAACTTCAGGGTGATCATCTAAACTTGATTAATGAGTCCAATCAAGCTTCTTACATCGTGGATTCATTGTCTGGTTTTATTTAGTATCAAGAAGAAATCAGCCAAAACTCTACAAATGGGCAAACTCGAATCACTTCGGTTAAACGTGGGATAACTTCTTCATCATAACTCCTATGATCTTGATTCAACTTCAGGGTGATTCTACGCTGATTTATGAGTCCAAATCAAGCTTCTTTAATCGTGATTCATTCTGGTTTTATTAGTATCAAGAAGAAATTGCCAAATCTCCAAACACGGCAAACTGGAATCACTTCGGTTAAAAGTGGGATAACTTCTTCATCATAAGTCCAATGATATTGATTCAACTTCAGGATGATTCTGCACTGATTTATGAGTCGAAGTCAAGCTTCTTACATCTTTATTCATTCTGGTTTTGAATAGAATCAAGAAGAACTTACCAAATCTCTAAACAAGGTAAATTGGAGTCACTTCGGTTAAAAGTGGGATAACTTCTTCATCATAACTCCTATGATCTTGATTCAAATTCAGGGTTATTCTACACTTGATTTATGAGTCCAAATCAAAGCTTCTTACATCTTGATTCATTCTGGTTTTAGTTAGTATCAAGAAGAAATTGCCAAATCTCCAAACAGGGCAAACTGGAATCACTTCGGTTAAAAGTGGGATAACTTCTTCATCATAACTCCAATGATATTGTTTCAACTTCAGGATTATTCTACACTGATTTATGAGTCCAAATAAAGCTTATTAAATCTTGATTCATTCTGGTTTAATTAGAATCAAGAAGAAATTGCCAAATCTCCAAATAGGGTAAAACTGAAGTCAATTCGGTTAAAAGTGGGATAATTTCTTCATCATAACTCCTATGATCTTGATTCAAAATTCAGGATAATTCTAAGCTGATTTATGAGTCCAAATCAAGCTTCTTACATCGTGATTCATTCTGGTTTTATTTGTATCAAGAAGAAATTGCCAAATCTCCAAACAGGGTAAATTGGAATCACTTCGGTTAAAAGTGGGATAACTTCTTCATCATAACTCCTATGATATTGATTCAACTTCAAGGTGATTCTACACTGATTATGAGTCCAAATCAAGCTTCTTACATCGTGATTCATTCTGGTTTTATTAGTATCAAGAATAAATTGCCAAATCTCCAAACAGGCAAACTGGAATCACTTCGGTTAAAAGTGGGATAACTTCTTCATCATAACTCCTATGATATTGATTCAACTTCAGGGTGATTCTACACTGATTTATGAGTACAAATCAAGCTTCTAACATCGTGATTCATTCTGGTTTGATTAGAATCAAGAAGAAATTGCCAGATCTCCAAAAAGGGTAAACTGGAGTCACTTCGGTTAAAAGTGGGATAACTTCTTCATCATAACTCCTATGGTATTGATTCAACTTCAGGGTGATTATCCACTGATATATGAGTCCGAATAGAGCTTCTTACATCTTTATTCATTCTGTTTTGATTAGAATCAAGAAGAAATTGCCAAATCTCCAAACAGGGTAAACTGGAGTCACTTCGGTTAAAAGTGGGATAACTTCTTCATCATAACTCCTATGATCTTGATTCAAATTCAGGGTGATTCTAAACTGATTTATGAGTCCAAATCAAGCTTCTTACATCGTGATTCATTCTGGTTTTATTAGTATCAAGAAGAAATTGCCAAATCTCCAAACAGGTAAACTGGAATCACTTCGGTTAAACGTGGGATAACTTCTTCATCATAACTCCTATGATCTTGCTTCAACTTCAGGGTGATTCTAAACTTGATTTAATGAGTCCAATCAAGCTTCTTACATCGTGATTCATTCTGGTTTTATTAGTATCAAGAAGAAATTGCCAAATCTCCAAACAAGGCTAAACTGGAATCACTTCGGTTAAAAGTGGGATACTTCTTTCATCATAACTCCTATGATATCTTGATTCAACTTTCAGGTGATTCTGTACTGATTATGAGTCCAAATCAAGCTTCTTACATCGTGATTCATTCTGGTTTGATTAGTATCAAGAAGAAATTGCCAAATCTCCAAACAGGGAAACTGGAATCACTTCGGTTAAAAAGTGGGATAATTCTTCATCATAACTCCTATGATATTGATTCAAATTCAGGGTGATTATCCACTGATTTATGAGTCCAAATCAAGCTTCTTACATCCTTTATTCATTCTGGTTTTGATTTGGAATCAAGAAGAAATTGCCAAATCTCCAAACAAGGTATACTGGAATCACTTCGGTTAAAAGTGGGATAACTTCTTCATCATAACTCCTATGATCTTGATTCAACTTCAGGGTGATTCTACACTGATTAATGTGTCCAAATCAAGCTTATTACATTGTGATTCATTCTGGTTTTATTAGTATCAAGAATAAATTGCCAAATCTCAAAACAGGGCAAACTCAAATCACTTCGGTTAAAAGTGGAATAACTTCTTCATCATAACTCCTTTATATTGACTCCACTTTAGGGTGATTCTACACTGTTTGATGAGTACAAATCAAGCTTCTTACATCGTGATTCATTGTGGTTTGATTAGAATCAAGAAGAAATTGTCAAATCTCCAAACAGGGTAAACTGGAGTCACTTCGGTTAAAAGTGGGATAACTTCTTCATCATAACTCCTATGACTTTGATTCAAATTCAGGGTGATTCTAAAATGATTCATGAGTCCAAATCAAGATTCTTAAATCGTGATTCATTCTGGTTTTATTTGTATCAAAAAGAAATTGCCAAATCTCCAAACAGGGTAAACTGGAATCACTTCGGTTAAACGTGGGATAACTTCTTCATCATAACTCCTATGATCTTGCTTCAACTTCAGGGTGATTCTAAGCTGATTAATGAGTCCAAATCAAGCTTCTTACATCTTGATTCATTCTGGTTTTATTAGTATCAAGAATAAATTGCCAAATCTCCAAACAAAGCAAACTGGAATCACTTCGGTTAAAAGTGGGATAATTTCTTCATCATAACTCTTATGATCTTGATTCAACTTCAAGGTGATTCTATACTGATTTATGAGTCCAAATCAAGCTTCTTACATCGTGATTCATTCTGGTTTTATTAGTATCAAGAAGAAATTGCCAAATCTCCAAACAGGGAAAACTGGATTCAGTTCGGTTAAAAGTAGGATAATTTGTTCATCATAACTCCTATGATATTGATTCAAATTCAGGGTGATTATCCACTGATTTATGAGTCCAAATCAAGCTTCTTACATATTTATTCATTCTGGTTTTGATTAGAATCAAGAAGAAATTGCCAAATCTCCAAACAAGGTATACTGGAATCACTTCGGTTAAAAGTGGGATAACTTCTTCATCATAACTCCTATGATCTTGATTCAACCTGAGGGTGATTCTACACTGATTTATGAGTCCAAATCAAGCTTCTTACATTGTGATTCATTCTTGTTTTATTAGTATCATGAAGAAATTGTCAACTCTCCAAACAGGGCAAACTGGAGTCACTTCGGTTAAAAGTGGGATAACTTCTTGATCATAACTCCTATGATCTTGATTCAACTTCAGGGTGATTCTACATTTATATATGAGTCCAAATCAAGCTTCTTACATCGTGATTTATTCTGGTTTTATTAGTATCAAGAAGAAATTGCCAAATCTCCAAACAGGATAAACTGGATTCACTTTGGTTAAAAGTGGGATAACTTCTTAATCATAACTCCTATGATATCGATTCAAACTCAGTGTGATTATCCACTGATTTATGAGTCCAAAAAAGCTTCTTACATCTTGATTCATTATGGTTTGATTAGAATCAAGAAGAAATTGCCAACTCTCCAAACAGGGCAAACTGGAATCACTTCGGTTAAAAGTGGGATAACTTCTTCATCATAACTCCTATGATCTTGATTCAAATTCAGGGTGATTCTAAACTGATTTATGAGTCCAAATCAAGCTTCTTACATCCTGATTCATTCTGTTTTTATTTTTATCAAGAAGAAATTGCCAAATCTCCAAATAGGGTAAACTGGAATCACTTCGGTTAAAAGTGGGATAACTTCTTCATCATAACTCCTATGATCTTGATTCAACTTCAGGGTGATTCTACACTGATTAATGTGTCCAAATCAAGCTTATTACATTGTGATTCATTCTGGTTTTATTAGTATCAAGAATAAATTGCCAAATCTCAAAACAGGGCAAACTCAAATCACTTCGGTTAAAAGTGGAATAACTTCTTCATCATAACTCCTTTATATTGACTCCACTTTAGGGTGATTCTACACTGTTTGATGAGTACAAATCAAGCTTCTTACATCGTGATTCATTGTGGTTTGATTAGAATCAAGAAGAAATTGTCAAATCTCCAAACAGGGTAAACTGGAGTCACTTCGGTTAAAAGTGGGATAACTTCTTCATCATAACTCCTATGATTTTGATTCAAATTCAGGGTGATTCTAAAATGATTCATGAGTCCAAATCAAGATTCTTAAATCGTGATTCATTCTGGTTTTATTTGTATCAAGAAGAAATTGCCAAATCTCCAAACAGGGTAAACTGGAATCACTTCGGTTAAACGTGGGATAACTTCTTCATCATAACTCCTATGATCTTGCTTCAACTTCAGAGTGATTCTAAGCTGATTAATGAGTCCAAATCAAGCTTCTTACATCATGATTCATTCTGGTTTTATTAGTATCAAGAATAAATTGCCAAATCTCCAAACAAAGCAAACTGGAATCACTTCGGTTAAAAGTGGGATAATTTCTTCATCATAACTCTTATGATCTTGATTCAACTTCAAGGTGATTCTATATTGATTTATGAGTCCAAATCAAGCTTCTTACATCGTGATTCATTCTGGTTTTATTAGTATCAAGAAGAAATTGCCAAATCTCCAAACAGGGAAAACTCGATTCAGTTCGGTTAAAAGTAGGATAATTTGTTCATCATAACTCCTATGATATTGATTCAAATTCAGGGTGATTATCCACTGATTTATGAGTCCAAATCAAGCTTCTTACATATTTATTCATTCTGGTTTTGATTAGAATCAAGAAGAAATTGCCAAATCTCCAAACAAGGTATACTGGAATCACTTCGGTTAAAAGTGGGATAACTTTTTCATCATAACTCCTATGATCTTGATTCAACCTGAGGGTGATTCTACACTGATTTATGAGTCCAAATCAAGCTTCTTACATTGTGATTCATTCTTGTTTTATTAGTATCATGAAGAAATTGTCAACTCTCCAAATAGGGCAAACTGGAATCACTTCGGTTAAAAGTGGGATAACTTCTTCATCATAATTCAGGGTGATTCTACATTTATATATGAGTCCAAATCAAGCTTCTTACATCGTGAGTTATTCTGGTTTTATTAGTATCAAGAAGAAATTGCCAAATCTCCAAACAGGATAAACTGGATTCACTTTGGTTAAAAGTGGCATAACTTCTTCATCATAACTCCTATGATATCGATTCAAACTCAGTGTGATTATCCACTGATTTATGAGTCCAAAAAAGCTTCTTACATCTTGATTCATTATGGTTTTATTAGAATCTAGAAGAAATTGCCAACTCTCCAAACAGGGCAAACTGGAATCACTTCGGTTAAAAGTGGGATAACTTCTTCATCATAACTCCTATGATCTTGATTCAAATTCAGGGTGATTCTAAACTGATTTATGAGTCCAAATCAAGCTTCTTACATCCTGATTCATTCTGTTTTGATTTGTATCAAGAAGAAATTGCCAAATCTCCAAATAGGGTAAACTGGAATCACTTCGGTTAAAAGTGGGATAACTTCTTCATCATAACTCCTATGATCTTGATTCAACTTCAGGGTGATTCTACACTGATTAATGTGTCCAAATCAAGCTTCTTACATTGTGATTCATTCTGGTTTTATTAGTATCAAGAATAAATTGCCAAATCTCAAAACAGGGCAAACTCAAATCACTTCGGTTAAAAGTGGAATAACTTCTTCATCATAACTCCTTTATATTGACTCCACTTCAGGGTGATTCTACACTGTTTTGATGAGTACAAATCAAGCTTCTTACATCGTGTTTCATTGTGGTTTGATTAGAATCAAGAAGAAATTGTCAAATCTCCAAACAGGGTAAACTGGAGTCACTTCGGTTAAAAGTGGGATAACTTCTTCATCATAACTCCTATGATTTTGATTCGAATTCAGGGTGATTCTAAAATGATTCATGAGTCCAAATCAAGCTTCTTAAATCATGATTCATTCTGGTTTTATTTGTATCAAGAAGAAATTGCCAAATCTCCAAACAGGGTAAACTGGAATCACTTCGGTTAAACGTGGGATAACTTCTTCATCATAACTCCTATGATCTTGCTTCAACTTCAGGGTGATTCTAAGCTGATTAATGAGTCCAAATCAAGCTTCTTACATCGTGATTCATTCCGGTTTTATTAGTATCAAGAATAAATTGCCAAATCTCCAAACAAAGCAAACTGGAATCACTTCGGTTAAAAGTGGGATAATTTCTTCATCATAACTCCTATGATCTTGATTCAACTTCAAGGTGATTCTATACTGATTTATGAGTCCAAATCAAGCTTCTTACATCGTGATTCATTCTGGTTTTATTAATATCAAGAAGAAATTGCCAAATCTCCAATAAGGGAAAACTGGATTCAGTTCGGTTAAAAGTAGGATAATTTCTTCATCATAACTCCTATGATCTTGATTCAACTTCAGGGTGATTCTACACTGTTTTATGAGTACAAATCAAGCTTCTTACATCTTGATTCATTGTGGTTTGATTAGAATCAACAAGAAATTGCCAAATCTCAAAACAGGGTAAACTGGAGTCACTTCGGTTAAAAGTGGGATAAATTCTTCATCATAACTCCTATGATCTTGATTCAACTTCAGGGTGATTCTACAATGATTAATGAGTCCAAATCAAGCTTCTTACATCGTGATTCATCTTGGTTTGATTAGAATCAAGAAGAAATTGCCAGATTTCCAAACAGGGCAAATTGAAATCAATTCGGTTAAAAGTGGGATAACTTCTTCATCATAACTCCTATGATCTTGATTCAACTTCAGGGTGATTCTAAACTGATTTATGAGTACAAATCATGCTTCTTACATCTTCATTCATTCTGGTTTTATTAGTATCAAGAATAAATTGCTAAATCTCCAAACAAGGTAAATTGGAATCACTTCGGTTAAAAGTGGAATAACTTCTGCATCATAAGTCCAATGATATTGATACAACTTCAGAATGATTCTGCACTGATTTATGAGTCCAAATCAAGCTTCTTACATCTTGATTCATTCTGGTTTGATTAGAATCAAGAAGAAATTGCCAAATCTCCAAACAGGGCAAACTAGAATCACTTCGGTTAAAAGTGGGATAAATTCTTCATCATAACTCCTATGGTCTTGATTCAAATTCAGGGTGATTCTACACTTATTTATGAGTCCAAATCAAGCTTCTTACATCGTGATTCATTCTGGTTTTATTAGTATCAAGAAGAAATTGTCAAATCTCCAAACAGGGCAAACTGGAATCACTTCGGTTAAAAGTGGGATAACTTCTTCATCATAACTCCTATGATATTGATTCAACTTCAGGGTGATTCTACACTGATTAATGAGTCCAAATCAAGCTTCTTACATCGTGATTCATTCTGTTTTTATTAGTATCAAGAATAAATTGCCAAACCTCCAAACAGGCAAACTCGAATCACTTCGGTTAAAAGTGGGATAACTTCATCATCATAACTCCTATGATATTGATTCAAGTTCACGGTAATTCTACACTTATTTATGAGTACAAATCTAGCTTCTAACATCGTGATTCATTTTGGTTTGATTAGAATCAAGAAGAAATTGCCAGATCTCCAAAAAGGGTAAACTGGAGTCACTTCAGTTAAAAGTGGGATAACTTCTTCATCATAACTCCTATGATCTTGATTCAAATTCAGGGTGATTCTAAACTGATTTATGAGTCCAAATCAAGCTTTTTACATCGTGATTCATTCTGGTTTTATTTGTATCAAGAAAAAATTGCAAAATCTCCAAACAGGGTAAACTCTAATCACTTGGGTTAAACGTGGGATAACTTCTTCATTAAATCTTGATTCATTCTGGTTTAATTAGAATCAAGAAGAAATTGCCAAATCTCCAAACAGGGTAAACTGGAGTCACTTCGGTTAAAAGTGGGATAACTTCTTCATCATAACTCCTATTATCTTGATTCAAAATCAGGGTGATTCTAAACTGATTTATGAGTCCAAATCAAGCGTCTTACATCGTGATTCATTCTGGTTTTATTAGTATCAAGAAGAAATTACCAAATCTCTAAACAACGTAAATTGGAGTCACTTCGGTTAAAAGTGGGATAACTTCTTCATCATAACTCCTATGATCTTGATTCAAATTCAGGGTGATTCTAAACTGATTTATGAGTCCAAATCAAGCTTCTTACATCATGATTCATTCTGGTTTTATTTGTATCAAGAGGAAATTGCCAAATCTCCAAACAGGGTAAACTGGAATCACTTCGGCTAAACGTAGGATAACTTCTTCATCATAACTCCTATAATCTTGCTTCAACTTCAGGGGATTCTAAGCTGATTAATGAGGCCAAATAAAGCTTCTTACATCGTGATTCATTCTGGTTTTATTAGTATCAAGAATAAATTGCCAAATCTCCAAACAAGGCAAACTGGAATCACTTCGGTTAAAAGTGGGATAACTTCTTCATCATAAGTCCAATGATATTGATTCAACTTCCGGATGATTCTGCACTGATTTATTAGTCGAAATCAAGATTCTTACATCTTTATTCATTCTAGTTTTGATTGGAATCAAGAAGAAATTACCAAATCTCTAAACAAGGTAAATTGGAGTCACTTCGGTTAAAAGTGGGATAACTTCTTCATCATAACTCCTATGATCTTGATTCAACTTCAGGGTGATTATACACTGATTTATGAGTCCAAATCAAGCTTCTTACACCGTGATTCATTCTGGTTTTATTAGTATCAAGAAGAAATTGCCAAATCTCCAAACAGGACAAACTGGAATCACTTTCGGTTAAAAGTCGGGATAATTTTCCTTCATCATAACTCCTCATTTTATCTTGATTCAAACTTCAGGGTGATTCCTATATCTGAATTTATGAGTCCTTAAATCAAGATTCTTACTTGCTTGATTCATTCTGGTTTTATTAGTATCAAGAAGAAATTGCCAAATCTCCAAACTGGGTAAACTGGATTCAGTTCGGTTAAAAGTGGGATAACTTCTTCATCATAACTCCTCTGATATTGATTCAAATTCAGGGTGATTATCCACTGATTTATGAGTCCAAATCAACATTCTTACATCTTGATACATTATGGTTTGATTACAATCAAGAAGAAATTGCCAACTCTCCAAACATGGCAAACTGGAATCACTTCGGTTAAAAGTGGGATAACTTCTTCATCATAACTCCTATGATCTTGATTCAACTTCAGAGTGATTATACGCTGATTTATGAGTCCAAATCAAGCTTCTTACATTGTGATTCATTCTGGTTTTATTAGTATCAAGAAGAAATTGCCAAATCTCCAAACAGGGCAAACTGGAATCACTTCGGTTAAAAGTGGGATAACTTCTTCATCATAAATCCAATGATATTGATTCAACTTCAGGATTATTCTACTCTGATTTATGAGTCCAAATCAAGCTTCTTAAATCTT
>CAJHQQ010006360.1:0-10053 GCA_905132885.1 Moricandia moricandioides | reverse complement strand
GCTTAGTTTTAAATGCAGTTTTCCATTCATCTCCTTCTTTCATCCTAATCTGATGATAACCACTTTTTAAATCTATCTTAGAGAAGATGCAAGAACCATGTAATTCATCAAGCATATCATCTAGTCTAGGGATAGGGTGGCGATACTTCACCGTGATGTTGTTGATTGATCTACAATCAACACACATACGCCATGTACCATCCTTCTTGGGCACTAGGAGCACTGGCACAGCACATGGGCTCAAACTCTCTCGGATATAGCCCTTCTCCATGAGTTCTTCCACTTGTCTTTGCAACTCCTTGGTCTCAACCGGATTGCTTCTATATGCTGGACGGTTTTGGAAGTGTTGATCCTGGCACAAAGTCTATCTGGTGCTCAATCCCTCTCAATGGTGGTAAACCAATGGGATTGTCCTCTGGAAACACATCTTGGAACTCCTGTAAAAGAGAAACCATTTCACTCGGATACACCGGTGTAGGATCAGTTAAGTTCAATAGAGTTTCTTTAAACACAAGTAATATAGCTGAGTGTTTAGAATTGAGAGTTCTTTTGATATCACCCATGTTTGCATAGAAGTTTGGCTGCTTAGTTCCAGCCGGTTTTAGATCAATCTCCTTCTTCTTTTGGAGTTGAACTTGATCTTGTTGCACTTCCTTGGGTGTCAAGGGAACCAGAGTAGTCTTCTTGCCCTTGAACAGAAAGGAATGCTTGTTGGTGAAGCCATCATGGATCACACGCCTATCAGATTGCCATGGCCTTCCAAGGAGTATGTGACCAGCTTGCATTGGCAACACATCACACAAGACTTCATCTTCATATCTCCCAATGGATAAGGGGATAAGAACTTGACTTGAGACCTTCATGGTGCCTTCTTCATTCAGCCATTGCAACCGGTATGGCTTGGGATGCTTCTGAACCTTCAAACCCAACTTCTGGACCATTGTCTCACTCGCAGCATTCACACAACTTCCTCCATCTACAATGAGGCTGCACACTTTTCCTTGGACCAAGCACCGGGTGTAGAAGAGGTTCTCACGTTGCTCTAGCTCCTCAGCCTTGTTTTGCAAGCTTAGAAGTCTTCTTGCCACTAAAAGCTTCCCCTGGACTGGTCCTTCTTCAAGCTCTTCTTCAGTGTCTTCTTGGTCAGACTCGGTGTTGTCTTCTCCTGAGGTGTACTCTCCATCTTCCCGCAAGAACATGACTCTCTTGTTGGTGCACTCATTGGCATAGTGTCCTCTTCCTTGGCACTTGAAGCATTTGACATCACGAGCTCTGGAACTAGATGCCTCAACCTTGCCTTTGCCCTTGTCAAGAGCACTGATCGGTTTGGCCTCCTCTCTTGGATAGGACTTGTTGTCCTTTTGGAATGGTTTAGACTCCTTAGCATAAGGTGTCTTCTCTTCCTTGTTGTGGTGTAACCGGTTGGAGCCATACTGATTGCGTGAGGTGCCCCTCCTCTTGAGTTGTTGCTCAACAAGGATAGCCTTGTGTAGCATCTCTTCTAGCTCCACATAATGTTGCATCTCAACATTGTCTTGTATCTCTCGGTTTAAGCCACAAAGGAACCTTGACATGGTTGCTTCTCTATCCTCTGATATGTTGGCCCTCAACATAAGCAACTCCATCTCTTGGTAATACTCCTCCACTGATCTTGAACCTTGTGTAAGCTTCCTCAACCGGTGGTGCAAGTCTCTAAGGTAATGGCTTGGAACAAACCTCTTGCGCATGATTGACTTCATCTCTGTCCAAGTCTCAACCGGTTCCTCTCCATTCCTTCTACGAGTTGTGAGGTATTGATCCCACCAACTCAAGGCATAGTCATAGAACTCAGTGGCAGCAATTTGAATCTTCTTGTGGTTGGTGTATTGCTTGCACTGGAAGACTAGCTCAATCTTCTTCTCCCACTCAAGATAGGCATCCGGATCAGCCTTGCCATGGAATGGGGGTATCTTGATCTTCAAACCGGCAAGATCATCTCCTTGATTCACTCTTCTTTCATGGGCACGCCTAGGTCTTCTTGAGGATGAACTAAGGTGATCATACTCTTCATCAGTCTCCTCATAACCATCATGCTCTTGGCGAGTGGTTTGGCGATTTGCTTGGTGTGCCGCTTGTGGTCTCTCTTCTCTCCTAGTCTCTTGGTTAGGTAAGTGACTAGTGGCTCTCCTTATGTCTTCTCTTAACTCTCTTCTGATGTCACTGAGGCTGGTCCTCATCATCTCGGTCATGGTTGCTACCATGCTTTGGTTAAGTTGCTCGGTCATAGCTTCCATGAGGAGTTTGTTTCTCCTGACGAGTTCAGCCTCTTCCTCAGACTCGGACACCATTGTACCTGCTTATAAACAAACAAGACAACCAGTAAAGAGTTCTAGGGAAGAAGACAAGCAAAAAGGAAAAGACAAACAAGTAAAAAGGAAAAACAAACAAGCTTCTCTCGCAAGACAACTAGTGAAAAGGAAATCGGCTTAAAAAGGAAATCGATTGCAAGCAAAATGGAATAGCTTCTAATCTTTTTCCTAAACTCTTCTAAGCTTTCCTAGCAACCTAATAAGCTTCTTTTACTCGTGTTCTAGGTGATAAACAACTTAGACACAAGAACAAGGTGATCGACAAAGAAGATGCATGCGGCTAGGGTTACTCTCTCTCTAGGGCTTCCGAAAAAACCAAAAAAGGAAAGTCTAAGAATGCTTGTCTAATCTATTATGAATCTCGAGCAGCCCTAAACAAAGTAGTCTAATGCTTATTCAAGATGTTATGGATGCTACACGGATGCAAGAATCAAAAGCAAGCAAGAAACAAAAGCAAAGAGAGAAAGCGAGCACTTCTTTTCTAGTTATGCGAATGATAAACACAAAGAAACAAGAAGGGATAGCGAGTACTTCCCAACCAAAGTTGCTCTGATACCACTTGATGCGTCCCTAGGATGCTCTTTGGTTGATGGGAATGGATAATCCTTGCAAGAACGAATCAAAAGACTCAAGTCCTTCAAGGCGTGTGGATTGGATGGTGACACAAGAGGGATGGATGATCTCTTGATACTCCTAGATGAATGGTTTGGATATTACACACCAAACTAGACACCCTTAGGCTCTGGATATGACACACCAGACTCGGCACACTTCTTTTAGAGAGAGAGAGAGAGCCGCAAAAGATGAATGACTTGTATAGAAAAGGTTGCGTGAGTACAATAGGGTATAAGGCACCCTTTAAATAAGAAAACCAGAGACATGCCTCTAGGGTTTTCGACAAAGAACCAAAAAAGGAAAGAAAGCAAACTATAGTTTATAAGTTTAAATGAAATAAAAATGCACTTCTATTGATCTTGGACCGAGTGTAGCACTTAGGTGATTTGTAGACATGTTGTGGCCTCGTTAAAAACCTTCCTTCTAGAAAACCTCGTGGGACAAAACCAAAAGCAAGGAAAAGAGCACGCACTCCATGTCTGCCTAGACACTACCTCAGTTTGGTGTAGAGATGGCTTGAATGGTGATCAAGACATCTCGGATCAAACCTTGTCCAAGACCTTCTTGTTGTGGATGTGAAGTGAGTAATCCAACAACATTCTCCTTTAGCTTCTTGACTCTGGAACGAGTCATGGGACCTTCAGGAATGGCTAGAGCATCCTCACCGAGTGGTTGATGCATTGTGGCTTCATGTGGCTCATCTAGACCATCCTTGTCCTCCTTAGTGATCCGGTCCATGATCACCTCATATGCACTCTTAAAGGTTGCATGCTTGGTGCTTTCCAGGATCATATCAGTGTTAGAATGAAGATAAATAATACTGGTGAAGAGACCAAGCATCAAAGATGAAGCATCCAGAGCAAGTTTGAATCTGTCCGTACAGTCTTGGCGCGCAAGTATCAAATCCTAACCTAGAGTGTCTTGGAAGTCAAGGCAAGTGGGGAACTCGTCCAGCTGAGTCTTATGAAGCATATTTGAAGTTTAAAATAGAGATCAGGCCGTTGGAGAGAGATCAGACAAGTTGGGATTTAAATAGAGTAAAAGTCACATGTGCATAAGAGGATGAGCCTGCTGTCACTTTCACCCAACCAGACTGTGCCCATCTCTCTCTCCTGTCACTCTCACTCCCTCTGGTCGAGATTCACTTTGGCTGCATCCTCCTGGCAGCATCAGAAACCCTACAATAATATTAGTTTAGTAAATCTGTACTTTAACAATAGTTTAATATGTTGCAAGTTGTAATCTGGCTATAAAGCCACTCCATGTGTATTCTGAAACCTCTAAGCAAAGAGGAGTTCTCTTTCTTCACTATTCTCTGGTTCCATACTCTCTTAGTCTCTCATTCTCTCTAATCTCTCTGGTTACACACGAATTCACCCTCTTTGATACTCAAGAACACTCTCATACTTTCATACTCTTCACTGCATTGTCTTTGATTCTCACTTAATCTCTTCATTCTCTTTCTTTTAGTTTTGACCATACTCTGTTTCTACATCACTCTCACACCTAAATTCACCTATTCTCACAAGAAGAAGGTCTTGGACAAGGCTTGATTGTTCAAGACACATTAATCGCCATTCATGCTATCTCTACATCAAGCTGAGTTAGTACTTAGGCAAGTACTTGGGTGTGCTCTTTTCCTTGCTCTTGGTTTTGTCCCACGAGGTTTTCCGGAGGAAGATTTTAACGAGGCCTCAAGCTGCTTAACAAATCCCCTAGGTGCTGATTCCTGTCCAAGACTACCTTATGCTAGTTTTAGACTATGCTTTTTATGTTATGTTTTATTTTTCCATAAACTTTCCTTTTTGGTTCAAAGGGAGCGTGTGCCCTAATCTTTTTCCTTTTTTGAGACTTTGTGCTTGTACAAGGCTCTCTCTCTATTTATTTGTTTCGAAAACCCTAAGAGGAGGCAAGCAACCATTATTCAGAAACTCTTTTCTTCTCTACTGCTTGTTATTTTCGAGTATTGGAGTGTTGGTGTGTAATATCCAACTTCTGGTGTGTAATATCCAGAGCTTAAGGGTTCTAGTTTGGTGTGTCATATCCATGCTAGCAGCCTAGGAGTATCAAGGGTTCGTCCATAGCCTTTGTGTCACCATTCGATCCATCCCCTTGCAATAACTCGAGTTCCAGAATTCGTTTTTGACAAGGATCTATCCCATCTACTTCAAAGCAGCATCCTAGGGGTATATTATGTGGTATCAGAGCACTTTGGAGTAGGGAAGTTGTTGTTTTTCCTTTTATCTCTCTTGAATTTTCATAATATTTTGTGTTTTATCAACTAGGTTTTATTTCTGAGGCTGAAATCGTGAGATCTGTTGTTCTGATCATTAGTTGTTTTAAATCTTTTCATCTTTCTCTGTTTTAGAGTAGATTTGTGTTCTTAGGTTGAAATCTGATTAGCTAGGGTTCTTTGACTCTGTTTCTGCTTTTTGGATCCTTGTTGAAGAAGTTACAACTTGTTTTATTTCTCTTTTAATTTTTACAGAAAAAAAAAATATAACAACTTACTTTTTTAGTGTTGTTCTGCATCAGGTACAATGGGGGACGAGTCTGAAGAAGAAGGAGTAAGCATGGAACATAAACTGCTGCTGGAAGCTGATGTGATCATGGACCGGATCACTAAGGAGAACAAGGAGAGTCTAGATGAGCCACATGAAGCCACATTGCATCAACAACCTGGTGATGATGCTCTAGCCATTCCTGAAGGTCCCATGACTCGTTCCAGAGTCAAGAAGCTTAAAGAGAATGTTGTTGGATTACTCACTTCACATCCACAACAACAAAGTCTTGGACAAGGTCTGATCCGAGATGTCTTGATCACCATTCAAGCCATCTCTACATCAAGCTGAGTTAGTGTCTAGGCAAGACATGGGGTGTGTGCTCTTTTCCTTGCTTTTGGTTTTGTCCCACGAGGTTTTCCGGAGGAAGGTTTTTAACGAGGCCACAACTTTTCTTCACATCACCTAAGTCCTATCTCGGTCCAAGACTATAGAAGTTTACATTTTATTTCATTTCATTTAAAAGCTTATGTTAAACTCTAGTTTCCTTTTTTGGTCTTTGTCGAAACCCTAGAGGATATGTCTCTGGTTTCTTATTTAAAGAGGTCTCTACACCCTCTTGTACTCATCCAGCCTTTTAATAACAAGTTATCTTTTCTCCTTGACGGCTCTCTCTCTAGAAAGTGTGTCGAGTTCTGGTGTGTAATATCCAGAGACCTAAGGGTGTCTAAATTGGTGTGTCATATCCGATTTGTTCATCTAGGAGTATCAAGAGATCATCCATCCCTCTTGTGTCACCATTCAATCCCCACGCCTTGAAGGACTTGAGTCTCTGATTCGTTCTTGCAAGGATCTATCCATTCCCATCAACCAAAGAGCATCCTAGGGACGCATCAAGTGGTATCAGAGCAACTTTGGTTGGGAAGTTGATGTGTCCCTAGGATGCTCTTTGGTTGATGGGAATGGATAGATCCTTGCAAGAACGAATCAGAGACTCAAGTTCTTCAAGGCGTGTGGATTGAATGGTGACACAAGAGGGATGAATGATCTCTTGATACTCCTAGATGAATGATTTGGATATGACACACCAAACTAAACACCCTTAGATCTCTGGATACTACACACCAGAACTCGGCACACTTTCTAGAGAGAGAGAGAGCCGTCAAGATGAATGTTACTTGTTTATTAAAAGACTGAATGAGTACAAGAGGGTGTAGAGAACCCTTTAAATAAGAAACCAGAGAACATACTCTCTAGGGTTTCGACAATGAACCAAAAAAGGAAAGAAAGAAAACAATAGTCTAAGTTTAACATAAGTTTAAAATGAAATAAAAATGTAACTTCATTTAGCCTTGGACCGAGAATAGAGCCTAAGTGATGTGAAGACAAGTTGTGGCCTCGTTAAAAACCTTCCTCCTGGAAAACCTCGTGGGACAAAACCAAAAGCAAGGAAAAGAGCACGCACCCCATGTCTTGCCTAGACACTAACTCAGTTTGATGTAGAGATGGCTTGAATGGTGATCAAGACATCTCGGATCAGACCTTGTCCAAGACTTTCTTGTTGTGGATGTGATGCGTCCCTAGGATGCTCTTTGGTTGATGGGAATGGATAGATCCTTGCAAGAACGAATCAGAGACTCAAGTTCTTCAAGGCGTGTGGATTGAATGGTGACACAGGAGGGATGGATGATCTCTTGATACTCCTAGATGAATAACTTGGATATGACACACCAAACTAAACACCCTTAGGTCTCTGGATACTACACACCAGAACTCGGCACACCTTCTAGAGAGAGAGAGAGAGCCGTCAAGATGAATGATACTTGTTTATTAAAAGACTGAATGACTACAAGAGGGTGTAGAGAACCCTTTAAATAAGAAACTAGAGAACATACTCTCAAGGGTTTCGACAATAAACCAAAAAAGGAAAGAAAGAAAACTATAGTCTAAGTTTAACATAAGTTTAAAATGAAATAAAAATGTAACTTCATTTAGCCTTGGACCGAGAATAGGGCCTAAGTGATGTGAAGACAAGTTGTGGCCTCGTTAATAACCTTCCTCCGGAAAACCTCACGGGACAAAACCAAAAGCAAGGAAAAGAGCACGCACCCCATGTCTTGCCTAGACACTAACTCAGTTTGATGTAGAGATGGCTTGAATGGTGATCAAGACATCTCGGATCAGACCTTGTCCAAGACTTTCTTGTTGTGGATGTGAAGTGAGTAATCCAACAACATTCTCCTTAAGCTTCTTGACTCTGGAACGAGTCATGGGACCTTCAGGAATGGCTAGAGCATCATCACCAAGTTGTTAGTGCAATGTGGCTTCATGTGGCTCATCTAGACTCTCCTTGTTCTCCTTAGTGATCCGGTCCATGATCACATCATCCCCTCCCTCTTGAAAAGGATTTGTCCTCAAATCAGGTTCATCTACAGCAAAAGGAGCCAAGTCAGTGACATTGAAGCTATTTGATACATCATACTTACCTTGGAGATCAAGCTTGTAGGCATTGTCATTGATCTTGTGGATGATCTCAAAGGGTCCATCAACCCTTGGCATCAGCTTGGACTTCCTCTCGTTGGGGAACCTATCCTTCCTCAGGTGCAACCACACTTGGTCACCAACTTCAAAGGTCCTCACACGTCTCCCCTTGTTAGCTTGCTTCTCATAAAGCTTGGTCTTCTGCTCAATGTTTTGTCTAGCCTTCTCATGAATCCCTAGGATGCTCTTTGGTTGATGGGAATGGATAGATCCTTGCAAGAACGAATCAGAGACTCAAGTCCTTCAAGGCGTGTGGATTGAATGGTGACACAAGAGGGATGGATGATCTCTTGATACTCCTAGATGAATAACTTGGATATGACACACCAAACTAAACACCCTTAGGTCTCTGGATACTACACACCAGAACTCGACACACTTTCTAGAGAGAGAGCCGTCAAGATGAATGATACTTGTTTATTAAAAAGCTGGATGAGTACAAGAGGGTGTAGAGAACCCTTTAAATAAGAAACCAGAGAACATGCTCTCTAGGGTTTCGGCATTAAGCAAGAAAAGGAAAGAAAGGAAACTATAGTCTAAGTTTAACATAAGCTTAAAATGAAATAAAAATGTAACTTCTTTTAGCCTTGGACCGAGATAGGGCCTAAGTGATGTGAAGACAAGTTGTGGCCTCGTTAAAAACCTTCCTCCGAAAAACCTCATGGACAAAACCAAAAGCAAGGAAAGAGCACGCACCCCATGTCTTGCCTAGACACTAACTCAGTTTGATGTAGAGATGGCTTGAATGGTGATCAAGACATCTCGGATCAGACTCTGTCCAAGACTTTCTTGTTGTGGATGTGAAGTGAGTAATCCAACAACATTCTCCTTAAGCTTCTTGACTCTGGAACGAGTCATGGGACCTTCAGGATTGGCTAGAGCATCATCACCAAGTTGTTGATACAATGTGGCTTCATGTGGCTCATCTAGACTCTCCTTGTTCTCCTTAGTGATCCGGTCCATGATCACATCATCCCCTCCCTCTTGAAAAGGATTTGTCCTCAAATCAGGTTCATCTACAGCAAAAGGAGCCAAGTCAGTGACATTGAAGCTATTTGATACATCATACTTACCTTGGAGATCAAGTTTATAGGCATTGTCATTGATCTTGTGGATGATCTCAAAGGGTCCGTCAACCCTTGGCATCAGCTTGGACTTCCTCTCGTTGGGGAACCTATCCTTCCTCAGGTGCAACCACACTTGGTCACCAACTTCAAAGGTCCTCACACGTCTCCCCTTGTTAGCTTGCTTCTCATAAAGCTTGGTCTTCTGCTCAATGTTTGTCTAGCCTTCTCATGAATCTGTTGGACCATCTCTGTTTCTTCTTGCCATCTAGACTTATCCTTTCACACTCAGGTAAAGGCATTAGATCCAAAGGAGAGGTGGGATTGAACCCATAACAATCTCCAAAAGGTGAATACTTAGAAGCAGAATGCATAGCATGATTGTAATGCCAAATTCACAATGTGGTAAGTATTCTTCCCATGTCCTTAAGTTCTTTCTAATGAATGCACGCAGGAGTGTTTCCTAAAGTCCTATTAACTACCTCAGTTTGCCCATCAGTTTGTGGATGACATGTAGTAGAAAACAATAGCTTAGTGCCTAGCTTCAGCCCAAAGTGTCTTCCAGAAGTAACTAAGAAACTTAGTGGTCCCTATCAGAAACTATAGTTCTAGGCATGCCATGCAAACGTACAACCTCTTTAAAGAACAAGTTAGCTACATGTAATGCATCATCAGTCTTGTGACAAGCTATGAATGTGCCATCTTAGAGAATCTATCAATAACAACAAAGGATAGGAATCCTTTCCAGTTCTAGTTTTAGGCAAACCAACAATAAAGTCCATAGAGATGTCATTCCAGGGATGGTGTGGAATTGGTAAAGGAGTATACAAAACCCTGGGATTGAACTTGGGACTTTGGCATGCTTGCAAGTAGCACACCTTCCAACAGATTCTTTCCACATCTCTCTTCATGTGCGGCCAATAGAAGTGGATCCTGTAAAACTTTCAAGGTCTTGGCAATCCCAAAGTGTCCCATTAGACTGCC
>CAJHQQ010006359.1:0-10054 GCA_905132885.1 Moricandia moricandioides | reverse complement strand
AGCATCTTCATCAAATGGTTGATGCATTGTGGCTTCATGTTGCTCATCTAAACTCTCCCCATTGTCTTCCTTAGTGATCCGGTCCATGATCACATCAATTCCCCACTGATTTAAGAGTCCAAATCAAGCTTCTTACATCGTGATTCATTCTAGTTTTATTAATATCAAGAAGAAATTGCCAAATCTCCAAACAGAGTAAATTGGAATCACTTCGGTTAAAAGTGGGATAATTTCTTCATCATAACTCCTATGATCTTGATTCTGCTTCAGGGTGATTCTACACTGATTAATGATTCCAAATCAAGCTTCTTACATCGTGATTCATTTTCGTTTTATTAGTATCAAGAAGAAATTGCCAAATCTCCAAACAAGGTAAACTGGAATCACTTTGGTTAAAAATGGGATAACTTCTTCATCATAAGTCCTATGATCTTGATTCTACTTCAGGATGAATCTGCACTGATTTATGAGTCCAAATCAAGCTTCTTACATCTTGATTCATTCTGGTTTGATTAGAATCAAGTAGAAATTGTCAAATCTCCAAAAAGGGTAAACTGGAATCACTTCGGTGAAAAGTGGGATAACTTCTTCATCATAACTCCTATGATCTTGATTCAACTTCAGGGTGATTCTACACTGATTAATGAGTCCAAATCAAGCTTCTTACATCGTGATTCATTCTGGTTTTATTAGTACCAAGAAGAAATTGCCAAATCTCCAAACAGGATAAACTGAAATCACTTCGGTTAAAAGTGGGATAACTTCTTCATCATAACTCCTACGATATTGATTCAACTTCAGGGTCATGATCCACTGATTTATGAGTCCACATTAATATTCTTACATCGTTATTCATTCTGGTTTTATTAGAATCAAGAAGAAATTGCCAAATCTCGAAACAGGGTAAACTGGAATCACTTCGGTTAAAAGTGTTAGAAAATGAAGAACAGAGTGAAGAACCAGAGAGAAAGAAAGTAAACTCGAGAGAGAGAGAGAGAGATACTCGAAACTAAGAAAGAGAGTGAAGGGAAACTTATTTCCTTGAATTGAAGTGTGGCTCGGTTACATGCTTAAGTAGGCAAGTTGCCTATACAGAGAATGAATAAAATAAGCTTGCCTAAGTACAAAAGAAAGAATAAACTAAAGGACTCTGCTCGAGGGAGGTGGTCTGATCAAGGCATGAAAGTGACATGTCCTCAACGGTTCAACCCTTAAGAGGAACATGTGATCTTTCCATTTGAATCCACTCTTCTTGCCTCTAAAATATCTCCAACGGTCTCTTCTCTCTTCTGGCATGAACCGAGGGCGAGTTTGAACTTGCCTTGCCTCCTAAGACACGTTAGGTTGAGCTGAGGTGCCTTATGAGTCAAGCATTGTACGGACATACTTGTAACTCAAGCAAGTTCAACTATGCTTCTTCTTCACTTGCATCCGGATTCTTTCTTCCTCTTATTTGATTATATATATACTTTGTCAATACTCCCCCTCAAGCTTAGCCATACAGCATGGTTAAGCTTGGAGACCATGAACACATCCCTCATTAAAACCTTTGTGTGTAAAACCCACTGGGATAAAACCACACAAGGAAAAGAGTAGATGTTTCATGGCTGAGGGGATCATGATCTGGATAAGTCTATGAGTCCCAACCTTGGATGTATGAACTCACAGACTTTAGTGCTTGCCCCCTTGGTAAAGATGATGCGTCCCTAGGATGCTCTTTGGTTGATGGGAATGGATAATCCTTGCAAGAACGAATCAAAAGACTCAAGTCCTTCAAGGCGTGTGGATTGGATGGTGACACAAGAGGGATGGATGATCTCTTGATACTCCTAGATGAATGGTTTGGATATTACACACCAAACTAGACACCCTTAGGCTCTGGATATGACACACCAGACTCGGCACACTTCTTTTAGAGAGAGAGAGAGCCGCAAAGATGAATAAACTTCTATAGAAAAGATTGGATGATTACATAAGGGTGTAGAGAACCCTTTAAATAAGAAACCAGAGACAAATCCTCTAGGGTTTCGACAATGAACCAAAAAAGGAAAGAAATAAAACTATAGTCTAAGTTTAACATAAGTTTAGAATGAAATAAAAATGGAACTTCATGTAGTCTTGGACCGAGAATAGCACTTAGGTGATTTGTAGACAAGTTGTGGCCTCGTTAAAAACCTTCCTCCTGGAAAACCTCGTGGGACAAAACCAAAAGCAAGGAAAAGAGCACGCACTCCATGTCTGCCTAGACACTACCTCAGTTTGGTGTAGAGATGGCTTGAATGGTGATCAAGACATCTCGGATCAAACCTTGTCCAAGACCTTCTTGTTGTGGATGTGAAGTGAGTAATCCAACAACATTCTCCTTTAGCTTCTTGACTCTGGAACGAGTCATGGGACCTTCAGGAATGGCTAGAGCATCCTCACCGAGTGGTTGATGCATTGTGGCTTCATGTGGCTCATCTAGACCCTCCTTGTCCTCCTTAGTGATCCGGTCCATGATCACCTCATATGCACTCTTAAAGGTTGCATGCTTGGTGCTTTCCAGGATCACATCATCCCCTCCCTCTTCAAAAAGATTTGTCCTCAAATCTGTTTTACCTACAATAGAGGGGACCAAGTCAGTAACATTGAAGTTTAAAATCAGATTACACTTACCTTGCAAGCCTCTTTGATAGGCATTGTTGCTGACTGGTTTGGATATGTAGAAGGCACTAATCCATTTAGTTCCTGATTCATTACTTAAACCTGACATGTTGAAACAAAGCAAGTTAGCACATGAAAGTTTATCAAAGAGTAATAATCTTATCCCAAATTGGTTTTTGCTCGGTTTTGGCTTGTGTGCTGCTTCTGGTGGTGCTTCTTTGATGAGGATGAAGCTAGTGACGTCCTGGTGCTTATCCTGATCCAAATCAGGTGGCTTGAACCGCTTGTCTTCCACATGCTTGTTCTTTCTTCTTGTATGCTTCCAAGCTTCATCATAATCTGCACATGGCTCTTTTGACAAAAACAAGTGCATCATATCTGTGTAATGGATAAAAGAACTCTTGAAAACATGATCACTTACCTTAGCATGCTCACCTGGTCGCCATATATAGGATTGAGATGTTTTAAACTCAGGAAAATTCAAAGATAGCCAATACAGGATCACCCGATTTGTAGAACCCATAACTCTTTCATCTGAGAAGGTTTTGACTTGATTCCAATTCGACGTGTGCCCCTGATGAGTTAAGTTTCCATGGCAGTCGAGTTTGATGGTTAACTCCTTGTGGTTGTTGAGATATGACCCTCGGACTGTCCCTATGTCAAGGCTGGCGGCTAGACAGTTTCCAAGGTTTGATGGTTGCATCATCAACTTAGCCAACAACCCATTCTTGATACTCTGATCATTATCATAGCTTCTCTTTTCGAGAATGGTAGATCTCAAAACATTTTGACCTGTACTCACAGCAAGCAAATCAGGTTTCATGTTTTTCTTTGAGTTTAGATAGTTACCCCGGGTTGGTTTCTTTGGAGATTGTTGTAGACTAAGTTCCTCTGGTGGTTTCTCTTTGATTTGAGAAGGAAACATGAGTTCTTCTCCTGCTCCAGTAATCACTTCACCATTGACTCTAGTGACTTCTTCATCTCCAATTACATTTTGATAATCTTTGCATTGGTACTGAAGTTGTTGCATATCTGGTGGCTTCCATATCTTGATATGGTCAAGATGCAAGTCCTTTTGATCAACTTCAAACTCCTTATGACCCCAACTTGTTCTAGCACGAACAGAGCACTCTCCAAGGGTGGTAATCTTGTGGAAATATTCTCCAGGTCTCCACGAGTAGGTCTGTAACCTTCCAGCACAATCAGACATAAGTTCCTCTTGGGAAAGATCCAAACCGGCATGTTTTGCAAAACTAGCAATATCTTGATGATCAGAAGGCCATTTTCTGTGTTGTCTGGTTTGTTGGATCCGTGACTGATTTGGCTTCATTCTCCAGTTGGTTTCATAGTGAAACTCTTGCTGAGCTGAGACGTGCAACCCCTTATCTTCAAAGGATGAGAAATCTACAAAATCCCATGTTGGTGCAGCTGAACTCTTCTTAACCTGTTTGATCTTGTTCTTCTGATTCAAGACCTCTCCTCCAGGCTCAAATACAACATGTCTTGTATCCAAGTCGTGTCTTGATAGTTCCACTTCTCCTTTCTTGTACCAAACAAAAGGAGTGAACAGAAAAGTACCTAAGAAGGTCCTTTGGAAATCACATGGATCAAAGACAATTAGTTGATTCATTCTATGAGCTCTCTGAGGTTCCATGGGTGTCTTCTCTGCTACCATGTGTTGTTTTAAAGGGACCATGACGTTCTGAACAGGCTGTTCTTCTTTATGAAAGGTATGGGAGGTCACCTTGTCTTGATCTTCTTGGATAGGCGCAACTGGTGCTGGTTCTTGATGTTGTGTTTCAATGGATGGACTTGTTGTGTTGGTCCGTTTGATTTGCTTCTCCACACCCACCATTACTTGTAACAATGCCTCCTTAACCTCTTCACTGAATAAACAGAATTGTTTATCTTCTTTAGATGGCTTAGAGACTGTCTTCTCCTTGTTATAGCAGATCGGTTCCTTGCTAGATGATCCAATATCACTGAATGGACGTGATGTCATGCTGTCTTGTTGTTTGTGGACTGAGTTTGAGGAGCATAGCTTGGTCTCCAATGGCTTTAGAAGTACTTCCTTGTGGTACTTCCTTGGAACAAACTCTCTACGCATCATAGCCCTCATCTTAGGCCATGTTTCCACTGGTTCCTTTCCATCAAGGCTTTCAATCTTCTCCTCCCACTCAAGGTAGGCATCCGGATCAGCCTTGCCATGGAATGGGGGTATCTTGATCTTCAAACCAGCAAGCTCATCTCCCTGGTTCATCCTTCTCTTGTGGACACGCCTATGTCTTCTTGAGGATGAACTGAGGTGCTCATACTCTTTGTCAGTCTCCTTATAACCATAATGTTCTTGGCGCGTTGCATGAGGTCTCTCCTCTCTCCTCTCTCTTTCCCTCCTAGTCTCTCGGTTTGGTAAGTGACTAGTGGCTCTCCTAATGTCTTCTCTAAGCTCTCTCCTGATGTCATTGAGGTTGGTCCTCATCATCTCGGTCATGGTTGCTACCATGTTTTGGTTAAGTTGAGCCGACATAGCCTCCATGAGATACTTGTCCTTCCTGGCGAGTGAAGCTTCTTCTTCAGACTCGGCTTCCATGCTTCCTGCACGCAAAGGTAACCAAAATAACCAGTAAAAGGTTTCTAGGGAACAAGACAAGCAAAAAGGAAAAAGAAAACAAGCAAAAAGGAAAAGCAAACAAGCTTACAATGCAAGACAAAAGTGAAAAGGAAATCGACTAGCAAAAAGGAAAAAGATTCAAGCAAAAAGGAAACACTTCTAAGCTTTTTCCTAATCACTCCTAAGGTTTTCTAGCACCCTAATAGCCTCAACATGCTCGTGTTCAAGGTGATAGACAAGCTAAACTAATGCACAAAGTGATCGACATCAAGGTACATGCGGCTAGGTTTTTTATCTCTCTAGGGTTTTCGCATGAAACCAAAAAAGGAAAGTTTAAAAATCTTTGTCTAAACTCTTATGCAGTCACGAGCAGCCCTAGTTTAGATGAGTTCTACTGCTTATTCAAAAGATAAAGATGAATCACGGATTGAACAAACAAAAGAAACAAGAAAACAAAGGATAGCGAGTACTTCCCAACCAAAGTTGCTCTGATACCACATGATGCGTCCCTAGGATGCTCTTTGGTTGATGGGAATGGATAATCCTTGCAAGAACGAATCAAAAGACTCAAGTCCTTCAAGGCGTGTGGATTGGATGGTGACACAAGAGGGATGGATGATCTCTTGATACTCCTAGATGAATGGTTTGGATATTACACACCAAACTAGACACCCTTAGGCTCTGGATATGACACACCAGACTCGGCACACTTCTTTTAGAGAGAGAGAGAGCCGCAAAGATGAATAAACTTCTATAGAAAAGATTGGATGATTACATAAGGGTGTAGAGAACCCTTTAAATAAGAAACCAGAGACAAATCCTCTAGGGTTTCGACAATGAACCAAAAAAGGAAAGAAATAAAACTATAGTCTAAGTTTAACATAAGTTTAGAATGAAATAAAAATGGAACTTCATGTAGTCTTGGACCGAGAATAGCACTTAGGTGATTTGTAGACAAGTTGTGGCCTCGTTAAAAACCTTCCTCCTGGAAAACCTCGTGGGACAAAACCAAAAGCAAGGAAAAGAGCACGCACTCCATGTCTGCCTAGACACTACCTCAGTTTGGTGTAGAGATGGCTTGAATGGTGATCAAGACATCTCGGATCAAACCTTGTCCAAGACCTTCTTGTTGTGGATGTGAAGTGAGTAATCCAGCAACATTCTCCTTTAGCTTCTTGACTCTGGAACGAGTCATGGGACCTTCAGGAATGGCTAGAGCATCCTCACCGAGTGGTTGATGCATTGTGGCTTCATGTGGCTCATCTAGACCCTCCTTGTCCATGTCCATGATCACCCTCCTTAGTGATCCGGTCCATGATCACCTCATATGCACTCTTAAAGGTTGCATGCTTGGTGCTTTCCAGGATCACATCAAAAGATGTCTGCTAGTTGATCTTCACTTCTGGTATAGCAAGGTAGAATGATCTTCTGCTCCACAGCTTGCCTTACTTTATGACAATCCACTTCAATATGCTTGGTTCTTTCATGGAACACCGAGTTTGATGCTATGTGTATAGCAGCCTGATTATCACAATGCATAGTGATAGGAGTAGTGGTTTCAATGCCCAAGTCTAGAAGTAGATTCCTGATCCAGATGAGCTCACTTGTCAGCTTCCTCATTGCCCTATATTCTGCCTCAGCACTTGAACATGACACCACCTTTTGCTTCTTGCTCTTCCAGGTTACTAAGTTGCCTCCAATGAATGTGCAATAGCCTGATGTGGACCTCCTATCTATTCTATCACCAGCCCAATCAGCATCACAGTAGCCTACAATCTCTGTGCTCTTGTTGCATCCCATCCAGACTCCTTGACCCGGAGCTTCTCTCAAGTACCTTAAGATCCTATCCACCATGTTCCAATGATGAATCTTAGGAGCTTGCATATGTTGACTGATCTGGTTAACTGCAAAGCAGATATCTGGCCGTGTAATGGTAAGGTAGATCAACTTCCCAACCATTCTCCTATATAGCTTGGCATCCTCAAATGGCTCATCTTCAAACTCCCCCTCACGCAAAACTTTGTATCCATCTTCCAGTGGAGTTTTGGCTATTCTTCCTCCAAGAGTACCTGCCTCATTCAACAGATCAAGTGTGTACTTCCTTTGGGATAGATGGAGCCCCTCTTTAGAGCGGCATATCTCAATCCCTAGGAAGTACTTTAACTCTCCCAAATCTTTGATATCAAATGTAGATTTGAGGAAAGACTTAGTAGAGATGATACCTTCCTTGTTGTTTCCAGTGATGATTATATCATCAACATAGATGAGGATAACCACGATCCCTTCTTGGCTTGTGAGGGTGAAGAGTGTATGGTCTGCCTCTGACTTCCTGAACCCTCTCCCATTCAAGGTGGTGCTTAGCTTGTGGTACCAAGCTCTAGGAGACTGCTTTAGTCCATAGATTGCCTTCTTGAGTCTCAGAACATTTCCTGGTTTGACTAGATGCTCTAAACCAGGTGGTGGACGCATATAGACTTCATCCTCTAGCTCTCCTTGTAGGAAAGCATTCTTGACATCCATTTGCCAGAGATCCCATTCCATGTTCACTGCTATGGACAATATAATCCTTATTGTGTGTAGCTTGGCCACTGGTGCAAAGGTATCATTGTAGTCTTCTCCATATGTTTGAGTGAAACCTCTTGCAACCAATCTGGTCTTCTTCCTTTCTGGTTTCCCATTAGCTAGGTACTTAATGGTGAATATCCATCTGCTTGTCACTGCCTTCTTGCCTTTTGGAAGTTCAGATTCATACCAAGTATCATTGTCTATCATTGCTTTAGTTTCAGCACCAACAGACTCTCTCCACCCATCATCCTCTATTGCTTCTTCATAGGTCCTTGGTATATATTCTTGATCAAGTTGACCCATAAAGACTACATGTTCTTGAGGATAATGCGCCAAAGAACATGTTGCTTGTGTGGGATGAGCAACTGCATTACTATTGAAGTATACTCTGGTGTTGATCCAATTAGCTGGATCCTTTCTCACCCTGGTACTTCTTCTCAATGGTTGGATGTGTTGCTCTGCTTCTATAGCCGGTTCCACTGCCTCTTCTTCTAGATCTTCACTAGACTGTTCAGACTCTGCCTCATGTATTCCATCTTGATCATGTGGTTCTGAATCTCTTTCTGGTGGGTGTTGTTGTGATTCAGACTCACTGCCCCCCTCAGGATCAAGGTGGATATCAACATCAGTGGGTGGAGTAGCCTCAGGAGTGGAATCCATGGTTGGCTCTGGTGTTGGGGAAGCAGGAGATGGTCCACCATTACACTGAGAGTTGGTGACTCCTAAGCTTTCCAAGATAGTCCTCAAGTTGTTTGCTCTATCAGAGGGGCCATGGGAGAGGTCTTTGAGGCTATCCCAATTCTTCTCCTCATAGTACCCTTTTGATTCCACAAACTTAACATCCCTGGAGACTAAGACCTTCCTGGTGTCTGGTGAGTAGCATTTATACCCTTTCTGCGTGTGAGAATAGCCAATGAACATGGCTTTGACACTCTTGGCTTCTAGTTTATTGCGTTGCTCCCCTGGTATTAAGACATAGCAAACACAACCAAACACACGCAAATGATCTATGGGAGGTTTGATTTTGTTTAATACCTGAAAGGGTGAGACATTTTGGAGGACTTTGGTGGGTATTCTATTGATGAGATAGCAAGCTGAGACCACAGCATCACCCCAAAATCTTTTAGGGACATTGGTGTGAAACATCATGCTCCTTGCCACTTCCATAAGATGGCGATTCTTCCTTTCAGCTACTCCATTTTGTTGAGGAGTATATGGGCAGCTTGTTTGGTGGATAATGCCATGCTTAGCTAAGTGATGTTTAAAGGCTTGACTTGTGTATTCTCCACCATTATCAGACCTAAAAATTTTGATCTTAGAATTGAAATGGTTAGATACATAGTTTTGAAAGTTGATAAATGCTTCTAAAACTCTATCTTTAGTTGGTATCAAGGTCAGCCATGTGTATTTCGATTTTTCATCTATGAATGTAACAAAGTACTTGTGGTTTTCTCTAGACACACATGGTGCAGTCCACACATCAGAATGCACTAAATCAAAACACTTCTCATAGATAGTCATAGATTGAGGAAAAACCGACTTGCAATGTTTACCAAGAATACAAGCCTCACAACTTTCATTTTTAAGAGATAGATTAGGTAACATCAATCCTAAGGCACGAGGGTGAGGATGACCTAATCTAGCATGCCATAAAACATCACTAGCTAAAGTAGAAGAGGAATTAAACGCAGAAGCAGAATTCAAAGCAGTATTTAAATGTGATCTAAGCTTGGTGTCTTCAAGTAAATAGAGCTCTCCTTTGCTTACACCTTTGCCCAGCATCTTGCTAGTTTTAATATCCTGAAAGCAAACCTCATTAGGACTAAAAATAACATTGCAATTGAGGTCATTAGTATTGATCTGAGGAATAAAAAGACTAATGGAAAATAGGGTTAGTCCATTCATGCGTGACACACAAGGCAGTCCGTACAACCTTGACTTCCAAGCAACTAAACCTAAACCTAGAGTGACTTGGAACGAAAGGAAACATGTAGACTCGACCAGCTACTCATTCAGAAGCATATTTGAAGTTCAAAAGAGGGGAGGTATCCGTTGGAGAGGAGCTGAGGCAAGTGGGAATAAAATAGACTAAAGATCACATGTGTGGGTTAAGCTTGGGAGCCGTTTAGGAGGGGTCACTTTCACAAGCCAGACCACACTATTTTATTCTTTTCTGTCTGTCCAAGTTTGTCTTTAAATAATGTATGTACCCAGACTAAATCAAGCAAGGAAATG
>CAJHQQ010006358.1:0-10055 GCA_905132885.1 Moricandia moricandioides | reverse complement strand
ACCTATGCAGTTGGAGCTACATCTCAACCTCCCTCTGATGATGCATTCATCCGCAAGTCAGACATTGAAGCCCTTATCAAGGCTCTCAATGCAAACTCTGGTAACATTAGTAGTAATGTTTCAAATACATCATTGAGTTCAAAACCATTGATTATTGATTCAGGAGCATCTCATCACATGATTAGGGATTCTAGTCTTATTAGCAATATTGAACCTGCCCTAGGAAGTGTAGTGATTGCTAATGGTGATAGAGTTCCTATTAAGGGCATAGGGAACTTGAAACTATTTGATAAGGAGTCAAAGGTGTTGACATGAAGACATGAATGATAGAGAAGAATAAATCAAGGCTTGAGGAACCAAAGAGGATGTTGACTAGAGGCAGAGAATCTTTAGGGAGAGAAGTCACATGTTGTGTTAAGGAGAGTGGACCACATAGCTCCTGTCCCTTTCCTACATTGCTGGACGTGCCTCTGCTCCTCCTCAGACTGTCCCTGCCATTCCTCAGTCCCTGGCATCCCTCAGACTGTCCCTGGCATCCCTCAGTCCCTGCCATTGCTCAGTCCCATTAATTTATTCTTTTCTTTATTCAAACTTGTCTGATTATTTTATGTATTGTCTGGTCTATATAAAGACATGTATCCAGAACTAAGAAAGGCAAGGAAATCATATTCTCTCCTTCTCTCTCTCTCACTCACGAAATTCCTCACTCTCTCTCCTGTTCTTACTATTCTTCACATTTCCAGCAACAAACTCTTTCTTAATCTCATTTAAACACTCACTAAATTACTAAAACTCACATGGTATCAGAGCTGTATGCTCTTGAGACCTAAATCTCCCTACTCTCTTTACTTACTTCCGCAAATTCTATCTATTTTTGGCAAAGTTCATCTTGTTCTTCAGCTGTTCATCATTTCCAGCTTCAGAAATTGCCAAAAATGGAAAAGTCTACTTAAATTGAGTAAAGGTGATTTCGACCAAGAAAATGAAGAAGGAGAACCTTATTCCAGTGACCCTAGA
This sequence comes from Moricandia moricandioides, assembly GCA_905132885.1. NCBI lineage: Eukaryota > Viridiplantae > Streptophyta > Magnoliopsida > Brassicales > Brassicaceae > Moricandia > Moricandia moricandioides. Next base: position 9,038 of record CAJHQQ010006358.1, on the reverse strand, counting down.
GGGTCCTAACTATCTTTTATGGTCAAGAGTGGTCAGAGTTACCTTGGGAAGTCATGGACTTTGGGACAGCCATATCATGGAGGCTGAAATTTCAAAGAGGATGGCTCAAGAGGATAGTCAGGCTACTTGTATGAAGCATGAAGCCAAGTGGGTTCAAGAGGAACAGCAAGCACTTGGAATTATACACAGCTCTCTGTCTGAACAGATCTTGGAGGATCATTATCACATCAGAATCGCCAAGAATCTATGGGAGAAGCTTCAAAATATTTATGGGAATCTATGGGAGAGTCTTCAAGCTGTCTATGAGCAAGACAAAGTTTTCAGTCTTCTCCTAAACTTGGATTTACCCTGCAAAAGTCTGATAAGTCATATTATTCAAGAAAGGAAGCTGCCAAGTTCCCAAGGAAGCCAGCCGAGTACATTTGAGCTCAAGGAGTTTGAGTATCAAGTAATTGAAGGAAGAACCATGTATTCAGCATTCTGTGGTGATTCTAATGAAGGAGGAACATGGAGGAGTATGGCAGGGGCGACCAATTCTGATGGTCCAGTGACCAGAAGAGACTTTGATGCCTTTATAAAAGCTGCCAAGGCCCTTATCTCACCCAAGGAGGTTGGTAATTATTCTCCTGACTCTAAACCCATTATTATGTAAGAAAATGAAGAACAGAGTGAAGAACTAGAGAGAAAGGAAGTAAACTCGAGAGAGAGAGAGAGAGAGAGAGATACTCGAAACTAAGAAAGAGAGTGAAGGGAAACTTGTTTCCTTAGATTGAAATGAAACTAGGTTACACGGTTAAATAGGCAAGTTGCCTATACAGAGAAAATGAATAAACTATCTTGCCTAAGTACACAAATGAATAAACAATGGAGTTCTGCTCGAGGATGGTCTGCACAAGGCAGTGAAAGTGACTTGTCTCCAACGGATGGGGAGCTTAAATGGAACATGTGACCTTGCTTATTTTAATCATTCTTCTTGTCCCATAATATCTTCAACGGTCTTCTCTCCTTTCTGATGTCGACCAAGGTAAGTTTAAACTTGCCTTGCCTCTGAAGACACGTTAGGTTTAGCTAGGGTGACTTGTGATGCAAGTGTTGTACGGACATGCTTGCATTTCAAGTAAGCTCGGATCTTCATCATCTTCAACTACACAAGTGATTCCTGATCCTCCCTTCCTCTTGTTTATTCTCTTTGTCAATACTCCCCCTCAAGCTTAGCCATACAGCATGGTTAAGCTTGGAAACCATGAACACATCCCTCATTAAAACCTTTGTGTGTAAAACCCACTGGGATAAAACCACACAAGGAAAAAGAGTAGATGGTTCATGGCTGAGGGGATCATGATCTGGATAAATCTATGAGTCCCAACCTTGGATGTATGAACTCACAGACTTTAGTGCTTGCCCCCTTGGTAAAGATGTCTGCTAGTTGATCTTCACTTCTGGTATAGCAAGGTAGAATGATCTTCTGCTCCACAGCTTGCCTCACTTTATGACAATCCACTTCAATGTGCTTGGTTCTTTCATGGAACACCGAGTTTGAAGCTATGTATGGCCGCCTGATTATCACAATGCATAGTGATAGGAGTAGTGGTTTCAATGCCCAAGTCTAGAAGTAGATTCCTGATCCGGATGAGCTCACTTGTTAGCTTCCTCATTGCCCTATATTCTGCCTCAGCACTTGAACATGACACCACCTTTTGCTTCTTGCTCTTCCAAGTTACTAAGTTGCCTCCAATGAATGTGCAATAGCCTGATGTGGACCTTCTATCTATTCTATCACCAGCCCAATCAGCATCACAGTAGCCTACAATCTCTGTGCTCTTGTTGTATCCCATCCAGACTCCTTGACCAGGAGCTTCTCTCAAGTACCTTAGGACTCTATCCACCATGTTCCAATGATGAATCTTAGGAGCTTGCATATGTTGACTGATCTGGTTAACAGCAAAGCAAATGTCTGGCCGTGTGATGGTGAGATAGATCAGCTTCCCAACCATTCTCCTATATAGCTTGGCATCCTCAAATGGCTCATCTTCAAACTCCCCCTCACGCAAGACTTTGTATCCATCTTCCAGTGGGGTTTTGGCTATTCTTCCTCCAAGAGTGCCTGCCTCATTCAACAGATCAAGTGTTGATGTGATCCAGGAAAGCACCAAAGAATGGAAGCATGAACCTGAACTTGAAGAGCTTGAGGATGCAACATTTAAGAGTGCATATGATGTGATCATGGACCAGATCACTAAGGAGGACAAGGAGAGTCTAGATGAGCCATATGAAGCCACATTGCACCAACCACTTGGTGATGATGCTCTAGCCATTCCTGAAGGTCCCATGACTCGTTCCAGAGTCAAGAAGTTTAAAGAGACTGTTGTTGGATTACTCACTTCACATCCACAACAAGAAAGTCTTGGGCAAGGTCTGATCCGAGATGTCTTGATCACCTTTCAAGCCATCTCTACATCAAGCTGAGTTAGTGTCTAGGCAAGACATGGGGTGCGTGCTCTTTTCCTTGCTTTTGGTTTTGTCCCACGAGGTTTTCCGGAGGAAGGTTTTTAATGAGGCCACAACTTGTCTTCACATCACTTAGGCCCTATCTCGGTCCAAGGCTAAAAGAAGTTACATTTTTTCCTTTTTAAAGCATAAACTATAGTTTCCTTTTTTCTTGCTTATTGTTGAAACCCTAGAAGACATGTCTCTGGTTTCTTATTTAAAGGGTTCTCTACACCCTCTTGTAATCATCCAGCTTTTAATATCAAGTTATCTTTTCTCTTTGCGGCTCTCTCTCTCTCTAAAAGAAGTGTGCCGAGTTCTGGTGTGTCATATCCAGAGTCTAAGGGTGTTTAGTTTGGTGTGTCATATCCAAATCATTCATCTAGGAGTATCAAGAGATCATTCATCCCTCTTGTGTCACCATTCAATCCACACGCCTTGAAGAACTTGAGTCTCTGATTCGTTCTTGCAAGGATCTATCCATTCCCATCAACCAAAGAGCATCCTAGGGACGCATCAAGTGGTATCAGAGCAACTTTGGTTGGGAAGTACTCGCTATCCTCTTTGCTTTTGTTCTTGTTTGTTTTCTTGTTGTCTTGTTTGATTGTTTCATCCGAGATTCATCTTTAACATCTTGAAAAAGCATTAGACTACTGTGTTTAGGGGCTGCTCGTGACTGCATAAGTGTTTAGACAAGAAATTTTAGACTTTCCTTTTTTGGTTTCATGCGAAAAACCCTAGAGAGATAAAAACCCTAGCCGCATGTACCTTGTTGTCGATCACTTTGTGCATTAGTTTAGCTTGTCTATCACCTTGAACACGAGCATTAGGGTGCTAGAAAACCTTAGGAGTGATTAGGAAAAAGCTTAGAAGTGTTTCCTTTTTGCTTGAATCTTTTTCCTTTTTGCTAGTCGATTTCCTTTTCACTTTTGTCTTGCATTGTAAGCTTGTTTGCTTTTCCTTTTTGCTTGTTTTCTTTTTCCTTTTTGCTTGTCTTGTTCCCTAGAAACCTTTTACTGGTTATTTTGGTTACCTTTGCGTGCAGGAAGCATGGAAGCCGAGTCTGAAGAAGAAGCTTCACTCGCCAGGAAGGACAAGTATCTCATGGAGGCTATGTCGGCTCAACTTAACCAAAACATGGTAGCAACCATGACCAAGATGATGAGGACCAACCTCAATGACATCAGGAGAGAGCTTAGAGAAGACATTAGGAGAACTACTAGCCAAGCACCAAACCGAGAGACTAGGAGAGAAAGAGAGAGGAGAGAGGAGAGACCTCATGCAACTCGCCAAGAACATGTTGGTTATGAGGAGACTGACAATGAGTATGAGCACCTCAGTTCATCCTCAAGAAGACATAGGCGTGTCCAACAGAGAAGGATGAACCAGGGAGATGAGCTTGCTGGTTTGAAGATCAAGATACCCCCATTCCATGGCAAAGCTGAGTGGGAGAAGAAGATTGAAAGCCTTGATGGAAAGGAACCAGTCTCTAAGCCATCTAAAGAAGATAAACAATTCTGTTTATTCAGTGAAGAGGTTAAGGAGGCATTGTTACAAGTAATGATGGATGTGGAGAAGCGAATCAACAGGACCAACACAACACGCACATCCATTGACACACAGCATCAAGAACCAGCACCAGTTGCGCCTATCCAAGAAGATCAAGACAAAGTAACCTCCCATATCTTTCATAAAGAAGAGCAGCCTGTTCAGAACGTCATGGTGCCTTTAACACAACACATGGTAGCAGAGAAGACACCCAGGGAACCTCAGAGATCTCGTAGAATGAATTAACTAATTGTCTTTGATCCATGTGATTTCCAAAGGACCTTCTTAGGTACTTTTCTGTTCACTCCTTTTGTTTGGTACAAGAAAGGAGAAGTTGATACGTCCCTAGGATGCTCTTTGGTTGATGGGAATGGATAATCCTTGCAAGAACGAATCAAAAGACTCAAGTCCTTCAAGGCGTGTGGATTGGATGGTGACACAAGAGGGATGAATGAACTCTTGATACTCCTAGATGAATGGTTCGGATATTACACACCAAACTAAACACCCTTAAGCTCTGGATATGACACACCAGACTCGGCACACTTCTTTTAGAGAGAGAGAGAGCCGCAAAAGATGAATGACTTGTATAGAAAAGGTTGCGTGAGTACAATAGGGTATAAGGCACCCTTTAAATAAGAAAACCAGAGACATGCCTCTAGGGTTTTCGACAAAGAACCAAAAAAGGAAAGAAAGCAAACTATAGTTTATAAGTTTAAATGAAATAAAAATGCACTTCTATTAGTCTTGGACCGAGTGTAGCACTTAGGTGATTTGTAGACATGTTGTGGCCTCGTTAAAAACCTTCCTTCTAGAAAACCTCGTGGGACAAAACCAAAAGCAAGGAAAAGAGCACGCACTCCATGTCTGCCTAGACACTACCTCAGTTTGGTGTAGAGATGGCTTGAATGGTGATCAAGACATCTCGGATCAAACCTTGTCCAAGACCCTCTTGTTGTGGATGTGAAGTGAGTAATCCAACAACATTCTCCTTAAGCTTCTTGACTCTGGAACGAGTCATGGGACCTTCAGGAATGGCTAGAGCATCCTCATCAAATGGTTGATGCATAGTGGCTTCATGTGGCTCATCTAGACTCTCCTCATTGTCCTCCTTAGTGATCCGGTCCATGATCACATCATCCCCTCCCTCTTGAAAAGGATTTGTCCTCAAATCAGGTCCATCTACAACAAAAGGAGCCAAGTCAGTGACATTGAAGCTATTTGATACATCGTACTTACCTTGGAGATCAAGCTTGTAGGCATTGTCATTGATCTTGTGGATGATCTCAAAAGGTCCATCAACCCTTGGCATCAGTTTGGACTTCCTCTCGTTGGGGAACCTATCCTTCCTTAGGTGCAACCAAACTTGGTCACCAACTTCAAAGGTCCTCACACGTCTCCCCTTGTTTGCTTGCTTCTCATAAAGCTTGGTCTTCTGCTCAATGTTTTGTCTAGCCTTCTCATGAATCTGTTGAACCAACTCGGCTTTCTTCTTGCCATCTAGACTTGTCCTTTCACACTCAGGTAAAGGCATTAGATCCAAAGGAGAGGTGGGATTGAACCCATAAACAATTTCAAATGGAGAATACTTAGAAGCAGAATGCATAGCATGATTGTATGCAAATTCACAATGCGGCAAGTATTCCTCCCATGTTCTTAAGTTCTTTCTAATGAATGCACGCAGGAGTGTTCCTAATGTCCTATTAACTACCTCAGTTTGCCCATCAGTTTGTGGATGACATGTAGTAGAGAACAAAAGCTTAGTGCCTAACTTAGACCAAAGTGTCTTCCAAAAGTAACTAAGAAACTTAGTGTCCCTATCAGAAACTATGGTTCTAGGCATGCCATGCAAACGTACAACCTCCTTAAAGAACAGGTTAGCTATATGCAATGCATCATCAGTCTTATGACATGCTATGAAATGTGCCATCTTAGAGAACCTATCAACAACAACAAAGATAGAATCCTTTCCAGTCCTAGTTCTAGGCAAACCAACAATGAAATCCATGGAAATGTCATTCCAGGGATGGTGTGGAATAGGTAAAGGAGTATACAAACCCTGGTTTTGAACTTGGGACTTGGCATGCTTGCAAGTAGCACACCTTCCACATATCCTCTCCACATCTCTCTTCATGTGCGGCCAATAGAAGTGATCCTGTAAAACTTTTAAGGTCTTGGCAATCCCAAAGTGACCCATTAGACTGCCCCCATGGGATTCCCTGACAAAAAGGTCTCTCAAAGAGCAATTAGGCACACACAATCTATTGTCAAAGAATAAGTAATCATCCTTTCTAAAGTAATGCCCTGAGGCAAACTTAGCACATGAAGCATAAGCTTCCTTGAAGTCATGATCAGTATCATACATGTCTTTTATCTGCTCAAACCCAAGTAACTTAGCATCTAAAGTTGTCAAGAGAACATACCTCCGAGATAGTGCATCAGCAACTACATTCTCCTTACCTTGTTTATACTTGATCACGTAGGGGAAGGTCTCAATGAATTCAACCCACCTTGCGTGTCTCTTGCTAAGCTTACTCTGCCCTTTTAGATACTTGAGGGACTCATGATCAGTGTGGATGACAAACTCTTTTGGCCACAAGTAATGTTGCCACGTTTGTAATGCCCTCACCAAGGCATAGAGCTCTTTGTCATAGGTTGCATAGTTGAGTGTGGCTCCTCCAAGCTTCTCACTGAAGTATGCAATGGGTTTCCTATCCTGCATCAACACGGCACCAATACCAATCCCTGATGCATCACATTCTATTTCAAAGGTTTTAGCAAAGTCAGGAAGCATAAGAAGAGGTGATTGAGTAAGCTTCTCTTTTAGGCTCTGGAAAGCCTTCTCTTGTGCTTCTCCCCACTTGAACCCAACATCCTTCTTGATAACTTCAGTTAAGGGAGCTGCAATGGTGCTAAAGTCCTTGACAAATCTCCTATAGAAGCCGGCAAGTCCATGGAAGCTCCTCACTTCTCCTACTGAGGTTGGACTCGGCCATTCCTTGATTGCCTTGATCTTCTCTTCATCAACCTTAACTCCATCTGCACTCACAACAAAGCCTAGGAAAACCAAGTTATCCGTGCAAAAGGTGCACTTCTTTAGGTTGGCATAAAGCTTCTCATTTCTTAGAACACTCAAGACAGCCTTAAGATGATCTAAATGCTCTTCTAGGTTCTTGCTATACACTAGGATGTCATCAAAGTATACTACAACCGATATCCCTATGAATGATCTAAGCACATGATTCATTAACCTCATGAATGTACTAGGTGCATTGGTTAATCCAAATGGCATAACTAACCACTCATATAATCCATGCTTAGTTTTAAATGCAGTTTTCCATTCATCTCCTTCTTTCATCCTAATCTGATGATAACCACTTTTTAAATCTATCTTAGAGAAGATGCAAGAACCATGTAATTCATCAAGCATATCATCTAGTCTAGGGATAGGGTGGCGATACTTCACTGTGATGTTGTTGATTGATCTACAATCAACACACATACGCCATGTACCATCCTTCTTGGGCACTAGGAGCACTGGCACAGCACATGGGCTCAAACTCTCTCGGATATAGCCCTTCTCCATGAGTTCTTCCACTTGTCTTTGCAACTCCTTGGTCTCAACCGGATTGCTTCTATATGCTGGACGGTTTGGAAGTGTTGATCCTGGCACAAAGTCTATCTGGTGCTCAATCCCTCTCAATGGTGGTAAACCAATGGGATTGTCCTCTGGAAACACATCTTGGAACTCCTGTAAAAGAGAAACCATTTCACTCGGATACACCGGTGTAGGATCAGTTAAGTTCAATAGAGTTTCTTTAAACACAAGTAATATAGCTGAGTGTTTAGAATTGAGATATGACCCTCGGACTGTCCCTATGTCAAAGCTGGCGGCTAGACAGTTTCCAAGGTTTGATTGTTGCACCATCAACTTAGCCAACAACCCATTCTTGATACTCTGATCATTATTATAGCTTCTCTTTTCGAAAATGGTAGATCTCAAAACAGTTTGACCTGTACTCACAGCAAGCAAATCAGGCTTCATGTTTTTCTTTGAGTTTAGATAGTTACCCCGGGTTGGTTTCCTTGGAGATGGTTGTAGACTAAGTTTATCTGGTGGTTTCTCTTTGATTTGAGAAGGAAACATGAGTTCTTCTCCTGCTCCAGTAATCACTTCACCATTGAATCTAGTGACTTCTTCATCTCCAATTACATTCTGATAATCTTTGCATTGGTACTGAAGTTGCTGCATATCTGGTGGCTTCCATATCTTGATATGGTCAAGATGCAAGTCCTTTTGATCAACTTCAAACTCCTTATGACCCCAACTTGTTCTAGCACGAACAGAGCACTCTCCAAGGGTGATAATCTTGTGGAAATATTCTCTAGGTCTCCACGAGTAGTTCTGTAAACTTCCAGCACAATCAGATATAAGTTTCTCTTGGGAAAGGTCCAAACCGACATGTTTTGCAAAACTAGCAATATCATGATGATCAGGAGGCCATTTTCTGCGTTGTCTGGTTTGTTGGATCCGTGACTGATTTGGCTTCATTCTCCAGTTGGTTTCATAGTGAAATTGATGCGTCCCTAGGATGCTCTTTGGTTGATGGGAATGGATAGATCCTTGCAAGAACGAATCAGAGACTCAAGTCCTTCAAGGCGTGTGGATTGAATGGTGACACAAGAGGGATGGATGATCTCTTGATACTCCTAGATGAATAACTTGGATATGACACACCAAATTAGACACCCTTAGGTCTCTGGATATTACACACCAGAACTCGACACCTTCTAGAGAGAGAGAGCCGACAAGAATGAATGTAACTTGTTTAATAAAAGACTGGATGATTACAAGAGGGTGTAGAGAACCCTTTAAATAGGAAACCAGAGAACATACTCTCTAGGGTTTCGACCATAAACCAAAAAAGGAAAGAAGGAAAACTATAGTCTAAGTTTAACATAAGTTTAGAATGAAATAAAAATGGAACTTCATGTAGTCTTGG
>CAJHQQ010006357.1:0-10056 GCA_905132885.1 Moricandia moricandioides | reverse complement strand
TATTGGGATCACTTTGGTTAAAAGTGGGATAACTTCTTCATCATAAGTCCAATGATATTGATTCAACTTCAGGATGATTCTACACTGATTTATGATTCCAAATCAAGATTCTTACATCTTTATTTATTCTGGTTTGATTAGAATCAAGAAGAAATTGCCAAATCTCCAAACAGGGTAAACTGGAATCACTTCGGTTAAAAGTGGACTAACATCTTCATCATAACTCCAATGATATTGATTCAACTTCAGGATGATTATCCACTAATTTATGAGTCCAAATAAAGCTTCTTACATCTTGATTCATTCTGGTCTGATTAGAATCAAGAAGAAATTGCCAAATCTGCAAACAGGGTAAACTGGAATCACTTCGGTTAAAAGTGGAATAACATCTTCATCATAACTCCTATGATACTGATTCAACTTCAGGGTGATTATCAACTGATTTATGAGTCCAAATAAAGCTTCTTACATCTTGATTCATTCTGGTTTGATTGGAATCAAGAAGAAATTGTCAAATCTCCAAACAGGGTAAACTGGAGTCACTTCGGTTAAAAGTGGGATAACTTCTTCATCATAACTCCTATGATCTTGATTCAACTTCAGGGTGATTCTAAACTGATTTATGAGCCCAAATCAAGATTCTTACATCGTGATTCATTCTGGTTTTATTTGTATCAAGAAGAAATTGCCAAATCTCCAAACAGGGTAAACTGGAATCACTTCGGTTAAAAGTGGGATAACTTCTTCATCATAACTCCTATGATCTTGATTCAACTTCAGGGTGATTCTACACTGATTTATGAGTCCAAATCAAGCTTCTTACATCGTGATTCATTCTGGTTTTATTAGAATCAAGAAGAAATTGCCAAATCTCCAAACAGGCAAACTGGAATCACTTCGGTTAAAAGTGGGATAACTTCTTCATCATAACTCCTATGATATTGATTCAACTTCAGGGTGATTCTACACTGATTTATGAGTCCAAATCAAAGCTTCTTACATCGTGATTCATTCTGGTTTTATTAGTATCAAGAATAAATTGCCAAATCTCCAAACAGGGTAAACTGGAATCACTTCGGTTAAAAGTGGGATAACTTCTTCATCATAACTCCAATGATATTGATTCAAATCAGGGTGATTCTACACTGATTTATGAGTCCAAATCAAGCTTCTTACATCGTGATTCATTCTGGTTTGATTAGAATCAAGAAGAAATTCCCAAATCTCCAAACAGGGCAAACTGGAATCACTTCGGTTAAAAGTCGGATAACTTCTTCATCATAAGTCCAATGATATTGATTCAACTTCAGGATGATTCTACACTGATTTATGAGTCCAAATCAATATTCTTACATCTTAATTATTCTGGTTTGATTAGAATCAAGAAGAAATTGCCAAATCTTCAAACCGGGGTAAACTGGAATCACTTCGGTTAAAAGTGGGATAACTTCTTCATCATAACTCCTATGATCTTGATTCAACTTCAGGGTTATTCTACACTGATTTATGAGTCCAAATCAGCCTTCTTACATCGTGATTCATTTTGGTTTTATTAGTATCAAGAAAAATTGCCAAACTCTCCAAACAGGGCAAACTGGAATCACTTCGGTTAAAAGTAGGATAACTTCTTCATCATAACTCCAATGATATTGATTTAACTTCTGGGTGATTCTACACTGATTAATGAGTCCAAATCAAGCTTCTTACATCGTGATTCATTCTGGTTTTATTAGTATCAAGAAGAAATTTCCAAATCTCCAAACAGGGCAAACTGGAATCACTTCGGTTAAAAGTGGGATAACTTCTTCATCATAACTCCAATGATATTGATTCAACTTCAGGATGATTCTACACTGATTTATGAGTCCAAATCAAGATTCTTACATCTTGATTCATTCTGGTTTGATTAGAATCAAGAAGAAATTGCCAAATCTCCAAACAGGGTAAACTGGAATCACTTCGGCTAAAAGTGGAATAACATCTTCATCATAACTCCTATGATATTGATTCAACTTCAGGGTTATTATCCACTGATTTATGAGTCCAAATAAAGCTTCTTACATCTTGATTCCTTTTGGTTTGATTAGAATCAAGAAGAAATTGCCAAATCTCCAAACTGGGTAAACTGGAGTCACTTCGGTTAAAAGTGGGATAACTTCTTCATCATAACTCCTATGATCTTGATTAAACTTCAGGGTGATTCTATACTGATTAATGAGTCCAAATCAAGCTTCTTACATCGTGATTCATTCTTGTTTTATTAGTATCAAGAATATATTGCCAAATCTCCAAACAGGACAAACTGGAATCACTTCGGTTAAAAGTGGGATAACTTCTTCATCATAAGTCCAATGATATTGATTCAACTTCAGGATGATTCTACACTGATTTATGAGTCCAAATCAAGATTCTTACATCTTGATTCATTCTGGTTTTGATTAGAATCAAGAAGAAATTGCCAAATCTCCAAACAGGGTAAACTGGAATCACTTCGGTTAAAAGTGGAATAACATCTTCATCATAACTCCTATGATATTGATACAACTTCAGGGATGATTATCCACTGATTTATTAGTCCAAATAGAGCTTCTTACATCTTGATTCATTCTGGTTTGATTAGAACCAAGAAGAAATTGCCAAATCTCCAAACAGGGTAAACTGGAATCACTTCGGTTAAAAGTGGGATAACTTCTTCATCATAACACCTATGATCTTGATTCAACTTCAGGGTGATTCTACACTGATTTATGAGTTCAAATCAAGCTTCTTACATCGTGATTCATTCTGGTTTTTATTAGTATCAAGAAGAAATTGCCAAATCTCCAAACATGGCAAACTGGAATCACTTCGGTTAAAAGTGGGATAACTTCTTCATCATAACTCCAATGATATTGATTCAACTTCAGGGTGATTCTACACTGATTTATGAGTCCAAATCAAGCTTCTTACATCGTGATTCATTCTGGTTTTATTAGTATCAAGAAGAAATTGCCAAATCTCCAAACAGGGCAAACTGGAATCACTTCGGTTAAAAGTGGGATAACTTCTTCATCATAACTCCTATGATCTTGAGTCAACTTCAGGGTGATTCTACACTGATTTATGAGTCCAAATCAAGCTTCTTACATCGTGATTCATTCTGGTTTTATTAGTATCAAGAAGAAATTGCCAAATCTCCAAACAGGGCAAACTGGAATCACTTCGGTTAAAAGTGGGATAACTTCTTCATCATAACTCCTATGATCTTGAGTCAACTTCAGGGTGATTCTACACTGATTTATGAGTCCAAATCAAGCTTCTTACATCGTGATTCATTCTGGTTTTATTAGTATCAAGAAGAAATTGCCAAATCTCCAAACAGGGCAAACTGGAATCACTTCGGTTAAAAGTGGGATAACTTCTTCATCATAACTCCTATGATCTTGAGTCAACTTCAGGGTGATTCTACACTGATTTATGAGTCCAAATCAAGCTTCTTACATCGTGATTCATTCTGGTTTTATTAGTATCAAGAAGAAATTGCCAAATCTCCAAACAGGGCAAACTGGAATCACTTCGGTTAAAAGTGGGATAACTTCTTCATCATAACTCCAATGATATTGATTCAACTTCAGGGTGATTCTACACTGATTTATGAGTCCAAATCAAGCTTCTTACATCGTGATTCATTCTGGTTTTATTAGTATCAAGAAGAAATTGCCAAATCTCCAAACAGGGCAAACTGGAATCACTTCGGTTAAAAGTGGGATAACTTCTTCATCATAACTCCTATGATCTTGATTCAACTTCAGGGTGATTCGACACTGATTTATGAGTCCAAATCAAGCTTCTTACATCGTGATTCATTCTGGTTTTATTAGTATCAAGAAGAAATTGCCAAATCTCCAAACAGGGCAAACTGGAATCACTTCGGTTAAAAGTGGGATAACTTCTTCATCATAACTCCTATGATCTTGAGTCAACTTCAGGGTGATTCTACACTGATTTATGAGTCCAAATCAAGCTTCTTACATCGTGATTCATTCTGGTTTTATTAGTATCAAGAAGAAATTGCCAAATCTCCAAACAGGGCAAACTGGAATCACTTCGGTTAAAAGTGGGATAACTTCTTCATCATAACTCCTATGATCTTGAGTCAACTTCAGGGTGATTCTACACTGATTTATGAGTCCAAATCAAGCTTCTTACATCGTGATTCATTCTGGTTTTATTAGTATCAAGAAGAAATTGCCAAATCTCCAAACAGGGCAAACTGGAATCACTTCGGTTAAAAGTGGGATAACTTCTTCATCATAACTCCTATGATCTTGAGTCAACTTCAGGGTGATTCTACACTGATTTATGAGTCCAAATCAAGCTTCTTACATCGTGATTCATTCTGGTTTTATTAGTATCAAGAAGAAATTGCCAAATCTCCAAACAGGGCAAACTGGAATCACTTCGGTTAAAAGTGGGATAACTTCTTCATCATAACTCCTATGATCTTGAGTCAACTTCAGGGTGATTCTACACTGATTTATGAGTCCAAATCAAGCTTCTTACATCGTGATTCATTCTGGTTTTATTAGTATCAAGAAGAAATTGCCAAATCTCCAAACAGGGCAAACTGGAATCACTTCGGTTAAAAGTGGGATAACTTCTTCATCATAACTCCTATGATCTTGAGTCAACTTCAGGGTGATTCTACACTGATTTATGAGTCCAAATCAAGCTTCTTACATCGTGATTCATTCTGGTTTTATTAGTATCAAGAAGAAATTGCCAAATCTCCAAACAGGGCAAACTGGAATCACTTCGGTTAAAAGTGGGATAACTTCTTCATCATAACTCCAATGATATTGATTCAACTTCAGGGTGATTCTACACTGATTTATGAGTCCAAATCAAGCTTCTTACATCGTGATTCATTCTGGTTTTATTAGTATCAAGAAGAAATTGCCCAAATCTCCAAACAGGGCAAACTGGAATCACTTCGGTTAAAAGTGGGATAACTTCTTCATCATAACTCCTATGATCTTGATTCAACTTCAGGGTGATTCAACACTGATTTATGAGTCCAAATCAAGCTTCTTACATCGTGATTCATTCTGGTTTTATTAGTATCAAGAAGAAATTGCCAAATCTCCAAACAGGGCAAACTGGAATCACTTCGGTTAAAAGTGGGATAACTTCTTCATCATAACTCCTATGATCTTGAGTCAACTTCAGGGTGATTCTACACTGATTTATGAGTCCAAATCAAGCTTCTTACATCGTGATTCATTCTGGTTTTATTAGTATCAAGAAGAAATTGCCAAATCTCCAAACAGGGCAAACTGGAATCACTTCGGTTAAAAGTGGGATAACTTCTTCATCATAACTCCAATGATATTGATTCAACTTCAGGGTGATTCTACACTGATTTATGAGTCCAAATCAAGCTTCTTACATCGTGATTCATTGTGGTTTTATTAGTATCAAGAAGAAATTGCCCAAATCTCCAAACAGGGCAAACTGGAATCACTTCGGTTAAAAGTGGGATAACTTCTTCATCATAACTCCTATGATCTTGATTCAACTTCAGGGTGATTCTACACTGATTTATGAGTCCAAATCAAGCTTCTTACATCGTGATTCATTCTGGTTTTATTAGTATCAAGAAGAAATTGCCAAATCTCCAAACAGGGCAAACTGGAATCACTTCGGTTAAAAGTGGGATAACTTCTTCATCATAACTCCTATGATCTTGAGTCAACTTCAGGGTGATTCTACACTGATTTATGAGTCCAAATCAAGCTTCTTACATCGTGATTCATTCTGGTTTTATTAGTATCAAGAAGAAATTGCCAAATCTCCAAACAGGGCAAACTGGAATCACTTCGGTTAAAAGTGGGATAACTTCTTCATCATAACTCCTATGATCTTGAGTCAACTTCAGGGTGATTCTAATCTGATTTATGAGTCCAAATCAAGCTTCTTACATCGTGATTCATTCTGGTTTTATTAGTATCAAGAAGAAATTGCCAAATCTCCAAACAGGGCAAACGGAATCACTTCGGTTAAAAGTGGGATAACTTCTTCATCATAACTCCATGATATTGATTCAACTTCAGGGTGGTTATCCACTGATTTATGAGTCGAAATCAAGCTTCTTACATCTTGATTCATTCTGGTTTGATTAAAATCAAGAAGAAATTGCCAAATCTCCAAAGAGGGTAAACCGGAATCACTTCGGTTAAAAGTGGGATAACTTCTTCATCATAAGTCCAATGATATTGATTCAACTTCAGGATGATTCCAAACTGATTTATGAGTCCCAATCAAGCTTCTTACATCTTTATTCATTCTGGTTTTATTAGTATCAAGACGAAATTGCAAAATCTCCAAACAGGATAAATTGGAATCACTTCAGTTAAAAATAGGATAACTTCTTCATCATAACTCCTATGATATTGAGTACACTTCAGGGTGATTCTGCACTGATTTATTAGCCCAAACCAAGCTTCCTACGTCGTGATTGATTCTTTTTTTATTAGTATGAAGTAGAAATTGCCAAATCTCCAAACAAGGTAAATTGGAATCACTTCAGTTAAATATGAGATAACTTCTTCATCAGAACTCCAATGATATTGATTCAACTTGAGGGTGATTATCCACTGATTTATGAGTCCAAATAAAACTTCTTACATCTTGATTCATTCTAGTTTTATTAGAATTAAGAAGAAATTGCCAAATCTCCAAACAGGGTAAACCGGAATCACTTCGGTTAAAAGTGGGATAACTTCTTCATCATAAGTCCTATGATCTTGATTCAACTTCAGGGTGATTCTACACTTACTTATGAGTCCAACTCAATCTTCTTATATCTTGATTCATTCTGGTTTTATTAGAATCAAGAAGAAATTGCAAAATCTCCAAACGGGGTAAACTAGAATCACTTCGGTTAAAGGTGGGATAACTTCTTCATCATAACTCCTATGATCGTGATTCAACTTCAGGGTGATTATACACTGATTTATGAGTCCAAATCAAGCTTCTTACATCTTGATTCATTCTGGTTTGATTAGAATCAAGAAGAAATTGCCAAATCTGCAAACACGGTAAACTAGAATCACTTCGGTTAAAAGTGGGATAACTTCTTCATCATAACTCCTATGATATTGATTCAACTTCAGGGTGATTATCCACTGATTTATGGGTTCAAATAAAGCTTCTTATATCTTGATTCATTTTGGTTTGATTATAATCAAGAAGAAATTGCCAAATATCCAAACAGGATAAACTGAAGTCACTTCAGTTAAAAGTGGGATAACTTCTTCATCATAAGTCCAATGATATTGATTCAACTTCAGGATGATTCTAATCTGATTTATGAGTCCAAATCAAGCTTCTTACATCTTGATTCATTCTGGTTTTATTAGTATCAAGAAGAAATTTCCAAATCTTCAAACAGGGTAAACTGGAATCACTTCGGTTAAAAATGGGATAACTTCTTCATCATAACTCCTATGATATTGATTCAACTTCTGGGTGATTCTACACTTATTTATGAGTCCAAAACAAGCTTCTTACATCGTGATTCATTCTGTTTTTATTAGTATCAAGAAGAAATTGCCAAATATCCAAACATGATAAACTGGAATCATTTCGGTTAAAAGTGGGATAACTTCTTCATCATAACTCCTATGATCTTGATTCATATTCAGGGTGATTCTATACTGATTTATTAATCCAAATCAAGCTTCTTACGTCGTGATTCATTTCAAGTTTTTTTAGTATCAAGAAGAAATTGCCAAATCTCCAAACAGGGTAAACTGGAATCACTTCGGTTAAAAGTGGGATAACTTCTTCATCGTAACTCCTATGATCTTGATTCAACTTCAGGGTGATTCTAAATTGATTTATTAGTCCAAATCAAGCTTCTTACATCGTGATTCATTCTGGTTTTATTAGTATCATGAAGAAATTGTCAAATCTCCAAACAAGGTAAATTGGAATCACTTCGGTTAAAAGTGGGATAACTTCTTCATCATAACTCCTATGATCTTGATTCAACTTCAAGTTGATTCTACACAGATTTATGATTCCAATCAAGCTTTTTACATCGTGATTCATTCTGGTTTTATTAATATCATGAAGAAATTGCCAAATGTCCAAATAGGGTAAACTAGAATCACTTCGATTAAAAGTGGGATAACTTCTTCATCATAACTCCTATGATCTTGATTTCACTTCAGGGTGATTCTCCACTGATTTATGAGTCCAAATAAAACTTCTTACATCATGATTCATTCTGGTTTTATTAGTATCAAGAAGAAATTTCCAAATCTCCAAACATGATAAACTGGAATCACTTCAGTTAAAAGTGGGATAACTTCTTCATCATAACTCCTATGATCTTGATTCAACTTCAGGGTGATTCTCCACTGATTTATGAGTCCAAATCAAGCTTTTTACATCATGATTCATTCTAGTTTTATTTGTATCAAGAAGAAATTGCCAAATCTCCAAACATGATAAACTGGAATCACTTCGGTTAAAAGTGGGATAACTTCTTCATCAAAACTCCAATGATATTGATTCAACTTCAGGATGATTATCCACTGATTTATGAGTCAAAATCAAGCTTCTTACATCTTGATTCATTCTGTTTTGATTAGAATCAAGAAGAAATTGCCAAATCTCCAAACAGGGTAAACTGGAATCACTTCGGTTAAAAGTGTGATAACTTCTTCATCATAACTCCTACGATCTTGATACAAATTCAAGGTGATTCTACACTTATTCATGAGTCCAAATCAAGCTTCTTACATCTTGATTTATTCTGGATCAAGAAGAAATTGCCAAATCTCTAAAGAAGGTAAACTGGAGTCACTTCAGTTAAAAGTGGGATAACTTCTTCATCATAACTCCAATGATATTGATTTAACTTCAGGATGATTCTCAACTGATTTATGAGTCCAAATCAAGCTTCTTACATCTTGATTCATTCTGGTTTTATTTTTATCAAGAAGAAATTACCAAATCTCCTAACAGGGTAAACTGGAGTCACTACAGTTAAAAGTTGGATAACTTCTTCATCATAACTCCAATGATATTGATTCAACTTCAGGATGATTCTCAACTGATTTATGAGTCCAAATCAAGATTCTTACATCTTGATTCATTCTGTTTTTAGTTTTATGAAGAAGAAATTACCAAATCTCCAGATAGGGTAAATTGGAATCGCTTCGGTTAAATATGAGATAACTTCTTCATCAGAACTCCAATGATATTGATTCAACTTCAGGATGACTATCCACTGATTTATGGGTCCAAATCAAGCTTCTTACATCTTGATTCATTCTGGTTTGATTAGAATCAAGAAGAAATTGTCAAATCTCCAAACAGGGTAAACTGGAATCACTTCGGTTAAAAGTGGGCTAACTTCTTTATCATAACTCCTATGATATTGATTCAACTTCAGGGTGATTCTACACTGATTTACGAGTCCAAATCAAGCTTCTTACATCGTGATTCATTCTGTTTTGATTAGAATCAAGAAGAAATTACAAAATCTCCAAACAGGATAAACTGGAATCACTTCGGTTAAAAGTTGGATAACTTCTTCATTATAACTCCAATTGTTATAATGAAGATAAACAACGCTGGTGAAGAGGCCAAGCATCAAAAATGAAGCATCCAGAGCAAGTTTGAATATGTCCGTACAGTCTTGGCGGACAAGTATCAAATCCTAACCTAGAGTGTCTTGGAAGTCAAGGCAAATGGGGTACTCTTCAAGCTGAGTATTCTGAGGCAGATTTGAAGTTTAAAATAGAGATCAGGCCGTTGGAGAGATATCAGACAAGTTGGGATTTAAATAGAGTAAAAGTCACATGTGCATAAGAGGATGAGCCTGCTGTCACTTTCACCCAACCAAACTGTGCCCATCTCTCTCTCCTGTCACTCTCACTCCCTCTGGTCGAGATTCACCTTGGGTGCATTCTCCTGGCTTCATCAGAAACCCTACAATAATATTAGTTTAGTAAATCTGTACTTTAGAAATAGTTTAATATGTTGCAAGTTGTAATCTGACTA
>CAJHQQ010006356.1:0-10060 GCA_905132885.1 Moricandia moricandioides | reverse complement strand
TTGGGTGTCTCTGCTTTGTTCACAAACTGATGTGATCATGGAAAGCACCAAAGAATGGAAGCATGAACCTGAACCTGAAGAGCTTGAGGATGCAACATTTAAGAGTGCATTTGATGTGATCATGGACCGGATCACTAAGGAGAACAAGGAGAGTCTAGATGAGCCACATGAAGCCACATTGCACCAACAACTTGGTGATGATGCTCTAGCCATTCCTGAAGGTCCCATGACTCGTTCCAGAGTCAAGAAGCTCAAAGAGAAGGTTGTTGGATTACTCACTTCACATCCACAACAACAAAGTCTTGGACAAGGTCTGATCCGAGATGTCTTGATCACCATTCAAGCCATCTCTACATCAAGCTGAGTTAGTGTCTAGGCAAGACATGGGGTGTGTGCTCTTTTCCTTGCTTTTGGTTTTGTCCCACGAAGGTTTTCCAGGAGGAAGGTTTTTAACGAGGCCACAACTTGTCTTCACATCACCTAAGTCCTATCTCGGTCCAAGACTATAGAAGTTACATTTTTATTTCATTCCATTTAAAAGCTTATGTTAAACTCTAGTTTCCTTTTTTGATCATTGTCGAAACCCTAGAGGATTTGTCTCTGGTTTCTTATTTAAAGAGGTCTCAACACCCTCTTGTACTCATCCAGCTTTTTAATAACAAGTATCATTCATTCTTGACGGCTCTCTCTCTAGAAAGTGTGTCGAGTTCTGGTGTGTAGCATCCAGAGACCTAAGGGTGTTTAGTTTGCTGTGTCATATCCAAATCATTCATCTAGGAGTATCAAGAGATCATTCATTCCTCTTGTGTCACCATTCATTCCACACGCCTTGAAGGACTTGAGTCTCTGATTCGTTCTTGCAAGGATCTATCCATCATCCCATCAACCAAAGAGCATCCTAGGGACGCATCAAGTGGTATCAGAGCAACTTTGGTTGGGAAGTACTCGCTATCCTCTCTTGTTTTCTTTTGTTGTTTCATCCGTGTTCAATCTATATCATCTTGAATAAGCATTAGAACTCTTTTGTTTAGGGCTGCTCGTGACTGCATAAGAGATTAGACAAGCATTTTTAGACTTTCCTTATTTGGATTTTTCGGAAACCCTAGAGAGATAAAAACCCTAGCCGCATGCTACCTTGTTGTCGATCACTTTGTGCATTAGTTTAACTTGTTTATCACCTTGAACACGAGCATACTAAGGCTGTTAGGTTGCTAGAAAACCTTAGAAGAGATTAGGAAAAAGTTTAGAAGTTTTTCCTTTTTGCTTGAACATTTCCTTTTCACTTGGTCGATTGTTCCTTTTTACTTTGTCTTGCATTACAAGCTTGTTTTCTTTTCCTTTTTGCTTGTTTTCTTTTTCCTTTTTGCTTGTCTTCTTCCCTAGAAACCTTTTACTGGTTGTCTTGTTTATCTTTGAGCAGGAAGCATGGAAGCCGAGTCTGAAGAAGAAGCTTCACTCGTCAGGAAGAACAAGTTTCTCATGGAGGCTATGTCGGCTCAACTTAACCAAAACATGGTGGCAACCATGACCGAGGTGATGAGGACCAACCTCAATGACATCAGGAGAGAGCTTAGAGAAGACATCAGGAGAGCTACTAGTCACTTGCCAAACCAAGAGACTAGGAGAGAGGAGAGACCGCAAGCAACTCGCCAAGAACATGATGGTTATGAGGAGACTGATGAAGAGTATGAACACTTCAGCTCATCCTCAAGAAGACCTAGGCGTGTCCAAGAGAGAAGAATGAACCAGGGAGATGAACTTGCTGGTTTGAAGATCAAGATACCCCCATTCCTTGGCAAAGCTGATCCGGATGCCTACCTTGAGTGGGAGAAGAAGATTGAAAGTCTTGATGGAAAGGAACCAATCTGTTACAGCAAGGAGAAGACAGTCTCTAAGCCATTTAAAGAAGATAAACAATTCTGTTTATTCAGTGAAAAGGATAAGGAGGCATTGTTACAAGTAATGATGGATATGGAGAAGCAAATCAAACGGACCAACACAGCACATCCATCCATTGAAACACAGCATCAAGAACCAGAACCAGTTGCGCCTATCCAAGAAGATCAAGACAAAGTAACCTCACATATCTTTAATAAAGAAGAGCAGCCTGTTCAGAACGTCATGGTCCCTTTAACACAACACATGGTAGCAGCGAAGACACCCAGGGAACCTCAGAGAGCTCGTAGAATGAATCAACTAATTGTCTTTGATCCATGTGAGTTCCAAAGGACCTTCTTAGGTACTTTTCTGTTCACTCCTTTTGTTTGGTACAAGAAAAGAGAAGTGGAACTATCAAGACACGACTTGGATACGAGACATGTTGTATTTGAGCCTGGAGGAGAGGTCTGGAATCAGAAGAACAAGATCAAACAGATTAAGAAGAGTTCAGCTGCACCAACATTTGATTTTGTAGATTTCTCATCCTCTGAAGATAAGGGGTTGCACGTCTCAGCTCAGCAAGAGTTTCACTATGAAACCAACTGGAGAATGAAGCCAAATCAGTCACGGATCCAACAAACCAGACAACACAGAGAATGGCCTCCTGATCATCAAGATATTGCTAGTTTTGCAAAACATGTCGGTTTGGGTCTTTCCCAAGAGAAACTTATATCTGATTGTGCTGGAAGGTTACAGACCTACTCGTGGAGACCTAGAGAATGTTTCCACAAGATTATCACCTTTGGAGAGTGCTCTGTTCGTGCTAGAACAAGTTGGGGTCATAAGGAGTTTGAAGTTGATCAAAAGGACTTGCATCTTGACCATATCAAGATATGGAAGCCACCAGATATGCAGCAACTTCAGTACCAATGCAAAGGTTATCAAAATGTAATTGGAGATGAAGAATTCACTAGAGTCAATGGTGAAGTGATTACTGGAGCAGGAGAAGAACTCATGTTTTCTTCTCAAACCAAAGAGAAACCACCAGAGGAACTTAGTCTACAACAATCTCCAAAGAAACCAACCCGGGGTAACTATCTAAACTCAAAGAAAAATATGAAGCCTGATTTGCTTGCTGTGGGTACAGGTCAAACTGTTTTGAGATCTACCATTTTTCGAAAAGAGAAGCTATAATAATGATCAGAGTATCAAGAATGGGTTGTTGGCTAAGTTGATGATGCAACAATCAAACCTTGGAAACTGTCTAGCCGCCAGCTTTGACATAGGAACAGTCCGGGGGTCATATCTCAACAACCACAAGGAATTAACCCTCAAACTCGACTTCCATGGAAACTTAACTCATCAGGGTCTCACATCGATTTGGAATCAAGTTCAAATCTTCTCAGATGAAAGAGTTATGGGTTCTACAAATCGGGTGATCCTGTATTGGCTATCTTTGAATTTTTCTGAGTTTAAAACATCTCAATCCTCTATATGGCGACCAGGTGAGCATGCTAAGGTAAGTGATCATGTTTTCAAGAGTTCTTTTATAAAATACACAGATATGATGCACTTGTTTTTGTCAAAAGAGCCATGTGTAGATTATGATGAAGCTTGGAAGCATACAAGAAGAAAGAACAAGCATATGGAAGACAAGCGGTTCAAGCCACCTGATTTGGATCAGGATACGCACCAAGACGTCACTGGCTTCATCCTCATCAAAGAAGCACCACCAGATGCAGCACACAAGCCAAAACCGAGCAAAAACCAATTTGGGATAAGATTATTACTCTTTGATAAACTTTCATGTGCTAACTTGCTTTGTTTCAATATATCAGGTAAAACAGATTTGAGGACAAATCTTTTTGAAGAGGGAGGGGATGATGTGATCATGGAAAGCACCAAAGAATGGAAGCATGAACCTGAACCTGAAGAGCTTGAGGATGCAACATTTAAGAGTGCATTTGATGTGATCATGGACCGGATCACTAAGGAGAACAAGGAGAGTCTAGATGAGCCACATGAAGCCACATTGCACCAACAACTTGGTGATGATGCTCTAGCCATTCCTGAAGGTCCCATGACTCGTTCCAGAGTCAAGAAGCTCAAAGAGAAGGTTGTTGGATTACTCACTTCACATCCACAACAACAAAGTCTTGGACAAGGTCTGATCCGAGATGTCTTGATCACCATTCAAGCCATCTCTACATCAAGTTGAGTTAGTGTCTAGGCAAGACATGGGGTGTGTGCTCTTTTCCTTGCTTTTGGTTTTGTCCCACGAAGGTTTTCCAGGAGGAAGGTTTTTAACGAGGCCACAACTTGTCTTCACATCACCTAAGTCCTATCTCGGTCCAAGACTATAGAAGTTACATTTTTATTTCATTCCATTTAAAAGCTTATGTTAAACTCTAGTTTCCTTTTTTGATCATTGTCGAAACCCTAGAGGATTTGTCTCTGGTTTCTTATTTAAAGAGGTCTCAACACCCTCTTGTACTCATCCAGCTTTTTAATAACAAGTATCATTCATTCTTGACGGCTCTCTCTCTAGAAAGTGTGTCGAGTTCTGGTGTGTAGTATCCAGAGACCTAAGGGTGTTTAGTTTGGTGTGTCATATCCAAATCATTCATCTAGGAGTATCAAGAGATCATTCATCCCTCTTGTGTCACCATTCATTCCACACGCCTTGAAGGACTTGAGTCTCTGATTCGTTCTTGCAAGGATCTATCCATCATTCCCATCAACCAAAGAGCATCCTAGGGACGCATCAAAAACCAGGAGAATTAAGGAACAAGTTGGAGGCAAAGAGTACAAAGGGGATGTTCATTGGTTACTCATCGACTCAGAAGGGGTACAAATGCTATGATCCAGTGACCAGGAGGGCACTTATATCAAGGGATGTGAAGTTTGTAGAAGAAAGAGGGTACTATGAGGAGAAGAACCTAGCAGAACTAAAGGATTTGGCGTCTGATAAGGCAGCAAACTTGAGAATCATCTTGGAGGGTCTTGGGATTAACTTATCTCAGGATCAAAAGAGTGGGAGTACACAACAACCAGTTCCAACTACCACTAATGCAAATGATCAGGAACCCCACCTTGATCATGAGGGGGGAAATCAACCTAATGCTAATGATCAAGATGAGGAAGAAGAATCAGGTTCACAACATGATCAAGGTGTGGATCAAGGAAATGATGATGAGGAAGGGGAAACTATGAACCAGGAAGAAGAAGAGGAGATTGAGGAGGAACAACCTGAAGTAGCTCAACCCTTGAGAAGAAGTACAAGGATAAGGAATCCTCCATCCAACTGGATCAACACTCGGGTGTACTACAATGCTCAAGCAGTTGAGCATCCTGCCCAAGTTGCTTGCTCACTGACACATTACCCTGAAGATCATTGTGCTTTCATGACTAGCCTGGATGAGAGCAAGGTACCTGGTTCCTATGAAGAGGCTATGCAAGACAAGGAATGGAGAGAATCAGTTGGTGCTGAGGCAGATGCAATGATCAAGAATGATACTTGGTATGAAAGTAGACTGCCAAAGGGGAAGAAGGCTGTTTCCAGCAGATGGATATTCACCATCAAGTACCTTGCAAATGGGAAGATTGATAGGAAGAAGGCCAGACTAGTTGCAAGGGGGTTTACTCAAACCTATGGAGAGGATTACATTGATACGTTTGCTCCTGTTGCCAAGCTTCATACAATCAGAATAGTGCTATCACTGGCTGTGAATCTAGAATGGGGACTTTGGCAAATGGATGTGAAGAATGCCTTCTTGCAAGGAGAGCTTGAAGATGAAGTCTATATGCATCCTCCTCCGGGTCTTGAGCACTTGGTTAAAGATGGGAATGTGCTAAGGCTGAAGAAGGCTATATATGGTCTCAAACAATCCCCTAGAGCATGGTATACCAAGTTGAGCACAACTCTGAATGGAAGAGGCTTCAAGAAGTCAGAACTAGATCACACTCTCTTCTCCTTGACCACTCCATCAGGTATTGTAGTTCTTCTTGTATATGTTGATGATATAATCATCACAGGAAGTGACAAGGATGGAATTCAATCCACCAAGGACTTCTTAAAGTCGGTTTTTGAGATTAAAGACTTGGGTGAAATGAAATACTTCCTTGGAATTGAGATATGTAGATCCAAGGAAGGCTTGTTTCTTTCACAAAGGAAATATACACTTGATCTTTTGAAAGATGCAGGTAAACTTGGAGGAAAGACAGTGAAGACACCTTTGGAAGATGGATATAAGGTGCCACGTGAGGGGGAGATTGAAGATAGCCAGCCATTTGAAGATGCAAAGCTTTATAGGAAGCTTGTTGGTAAGTTGATCTACTTGACCATTACACGTCCTGACATATGTTTTGCTGTGAATCAGGTGAGTCAACATATGCAAGGACCAAAGGAGCATCATTGGAACATGGTGAACAGGATCTTGATGTATCTAAATGGATCGCCAGAACAAGGAGTGTGGATGGGGTGTAACAAGAGCACTGAAGTAGTGGGATATTGTGATGCGGATTGGGCTGGAGATAGAGCTGATAGGAAGTCAACCACTGGCTATTGCACTTTCATTGGTGGGAACCTAGTTACTTGGAAGAGCAAGAAGCAGAAGGTGGTATCATGTTCAAGTGCTGAAGCTGAGTATAGGGCCATGTTGAAGCTGACTAATGAGCTAGTGTGGATCAAGGGAATCCTGAAGCACTTGGAGATAAACCAGTCTACACCAATGACCATGCATTGTGATAACCAAGCAGCAATCCACATTGCCTCCAACTCGGTGTTTCATGAGAGAACCAAGCACATTGAGGTTGACTGCCACAAGGTGAGGCAGATGATAGTCCAAGGAGTGATCTTACCTTGCTACACACGGAGTGAAGATCAGTTGGAAGATGTTTTCACTAAGGCTCCAAGACAGAAGACACTTGAGTCCATTCATCACAGATTGGGGCTCAGTGATCTTACTAGGCTCAACTAGTTCCTCTTGTCATGGGGTCTTTACTCTTTTCCTTGCTGAGGTTTTATCCCTAAGGAGGGTTTTCTTTGGCAAGGTTTTTAATGAGGAAGATCTCATGACATCCAAGCTTGATCGGTTCCCTTGATCAAGCTTGAGGGGGAGTGTTGAACCAAATAAGAAAAGGGGTTACAAGTATGTGAAGGAGACTGAAGAATGATGGAGAATGGTTTAAGGGGGAGTTGTCCGTACAAGTCCGTACAAGTGGCCGTACAAGTGACCGTACAAGGCCGTACAAGTGACCGTACACTTGAGTGTGCACCAAGGCAAGAGGAGAAACCAAGTTACCAGGGTAAGAGTGAAAAGGAGTTACCCGCGTGTGATCAACCTTCACTTACCTCACCACTCGTCCAAGTGCAATGAACCTTAGGGATAATGTTAGTCCGCGCCTGGACAGGCTGGCTAAGAGCATCTGGTCAAGATGCCAAAGGAATCACGCATGCAAAGCTTCTCCTCCATGCATTTCAAATTAGACGCTCCCCCGGCCTTGACTCCACATGCTTAGGGTTGAAACCTTATCTTTTAGCCCTTGATTGTTGTCCATAAGCTCTCCTATATATTTGTAACCCCTGTTCATTAATGTTAAGCAAGTAATTCGAGTCTCTTTCTTTTCTTATTCTCTCTAAGTGTTCTTGAGCTCCCAAATGGGTTCTTGAACAAATCGGCTCCTATTCTCTTACTTTCTCTCTTAATCTCTTCTAATCTCTCTCCTTTACTCTATTCTACCATTGCATACTCAGATTCTACTCATTCTTTCACCTGGTTCATTCTTCTCTCTTGGACACGCCTAGGTCTTCTTGAGGATGAGCTGAAGTGTTCATACTCTTCATCAGTCTCCTCATAACCATCATGTTCTTGGCGAGTTGCTTGTGGTCTCTCTTCTCTCCTAGTCTCTTGGTTTGGCAAGTGACTTGTAGCTCTCCTGATGTATTCTCTAAGCTCTCTCCTGATGTCATTGAGGTTGGTCCTCATCATCTCGGTCATGGTTGCCACCATATTCTGGTTAAGTTGATTGGTCATAGCTTCCATGAGGAGTTTGTTTCTCCGGACGAGTTCAGCCTCTTCTTCAGACTCGGACACCATGTTTCCTGCACAAGGGAAAACAAAACAACCAGTAAAAGAGTTCTAGGAAACAAGACAAGCAAAAAGGAAAAAGAAAACAAGCAAAAAGGAAAAAGAAACAAGCTTGTAATGCAAGACAAAGTAAAAAGGAACAATCGGCTAGAAAAAGGAAAAAGATTCAAGAAAAAAGGAAAAGCTCCTAAGCTTTTTCCTAATCTCTTCTAAGGTTTTCTAGCAACCTAACAGCCTTAGTATGCTTGTGTTCAAGGTGATAAACAAGCTAAACTAATGCACAAAGTGATCGACAAGTGAAGATATGCGGCTAGGGTTCTTCTCTCTCTAGGGTTTCCGCATGAAACCAAATAAGGAAAGTTTAAAAATCTTTGTCCAATCTCTTATGCAATCACGAGCAGCCCTAGTTAGATGAGTTCTACTGCTTTTCAAGAAGATAAAGATGAGACACGAATGAAACAACAAAAGAAAACAAGAGAGAAAGCGAGTACTTCCCAACCAAAGTTGCTCTGATACCACTTGATGCGTCCCTAGGATGCTCTTTGGTTGATGGGAATGGATAGATCCTTGCAAGAACGAATCAGAGACTCAAGTCCTTCAAGGCGTGTGGATTGAATGGTGACACAAGAGGGATGGATGATCTCTTGATACTCCTAGATGAATAACTTGGATATGACACACCAAACTAAACACCCTTAGGTCTCTGGATACTACACACCAGAACTCGACACCTTTCTAGAGAGAGAGCCGTCAAGATGAAAGATACTTGTTTATTAAAAAGCTGGATGAGTACAAGAGGGTGTAGAGACCTCTTTAAATAAGAAACCAGAGACATATCCTCTAGGGTTTCGACAATGACCAAAAAAGGAAACTAGAGTTTAACATAAGCTTTTAAATGAAATGAAATAAAAATGTAAACTTCTATAGTCTTGGACCGAGATAGGACTTAGGTGATGTGAAGACAAGTTGTGGCCTCTTTAAAAACCTTCCTCCGGAAAACCTCGTGGGACAAAACCAAAAGCAAGGAAAAGAGCACACACCCCATGTCTTGCCTAGACACTAACTCAGCTTGATGTAGAGATGGCTTGAATGGTGATCAAGACATCTCGGATCAGACCTTGTCCAAGACTTTGTTGTTGTGGATGTGAAGTGAGTAATCCAACAACATTCTCTTTAAGCTTCTTGACTCTGGAACGAGTCATGGGACCTTCAGGAATGGCTAGAGCATCATCACCAAGTTGTTGGTGCAATGTGGCTTCATGTGGCTCATCTAGACTCTCCTTGTTCTCCTTAGTGATCCGGTCCATGATCACATCACTTCTGGAACGGTTTAGACTCCTTAGGATAAGGTGACTTCTCTTCCTTGGTGTTGTGGAACCGGTTAGAGCCATAGTGGTTGCGTGAATGTCCCTTCCTCTTGAGCTGTTGCTCCACAAGAATAGCCTTGTGTAGCATCTCTTCAAGCTCCACATAATGTTGCATCTCAACATTGTCTTGTATCTCTCGGTTTAAACCTCATAGGAACCTTGACATGGTTGCTTCTCTATCTTCTGATATGCTAGCCCTTAGCATGAGTAACTCCATCTCCTGGTAATACTCCTCCACTGATCTTGATCCTTGGGTAAGTTTCCTGAGCCGGTGGTGCAAGTCTCTATGGTAATGACTTGGAACAAACCTCTTGCGCATGATAGACTTCATCTCGGTCCAAGTCTCAACTGGTTCCTCTCCATTCCTCCTACGAGTTGTGATGTACTGATCCCACCAACTTAGAGCATAGTCATAGAACTCAGTGGCAGCAATCTGAATCTTCTTGTGGTTTGTGTACTGCTTACACTGAAAGACTAACTCAATCTTCTTCTCCCACTCAAGGTAGGCATCCGGATCAGCTTTGCCATGGAATGGGGGTATCTTGATCTTCAAACCAGCAAGCTCATCTCCCTGGTTCATCCTTCTCTCTTGGACACGCATATGTCTTCTTTGGCTTAGCCTTGAGGATGAATTGAGGTGTTCATACTCATTGTCAGTCTCCTCATGACCATCATGCTCTTGGCGAGTTGCATGAGGTCTCTCTTCTCTCCTAGTCTCTCGGTTTG
>CAJHQQ010006355.1:0-10072 GCA_905132885.1 Moricandia moricandioides | reverse complement strand
GCTCTCTCCTGATGTCATTGAGGTTGGTCCTCATCATCTTGGTCATTGGTTGCTACCATGTTTTGCTTAAGTTGAGCCGACATAGCCTCCATGAGATACTTGTCCTTCCTGGCGAGTGAAGCTTCTTCTTCAGACTCGGCTTCCATGCTTCCTGCACGCAAAGGTAACCAAAATAACCAGTAAAAGGTTTCTAGGGAACAAGACAAGCAAAAAGGAAAAAGAAAACAAGCAAAAAGGAAAAGCAAACAAGCTTACAATGCAAGACAAAAGTGAAAAGGAAATCGACTAGCAAAAAGGAAAAAGATTCAAGCAAAAAGGAAACACTTCTAAGCTTTTTCCTAATCACTCCTAAGGGTTATAGCACCCTAATAGCCTCAATATGCTCGTGTTCAAGGTGATAGACAAGCTAAACTAATGCACAAAGTGATCGACAACAAGGTACATGCGGCTAGGGTTTTTATCTCTCTAGGGTTTTCGCAAGAAACCAAAAAAGGAAAGTCTAAAATTTCTTGTCTAAACACTTATGCAGTCACGAGCAGCCCCTAAACAAAGAGTTCTAATGCTTTTTTAAGATGTTAAAGATGAATCTCGGATGAAACAATCAAACAAGACAACAAGAAAACAAACAAGAACAAAAGCAAAGAGGATAGCGAGTACTTCCCAACCAAAGTTGCTCTGATACCACTTGATGCGTCCCTAGGATGCTCTTTGGTTGATGGGAATGGATAGATCCTTGCAAGAACGAATCAGAGACTCAAGTTCTTCAAGGCGTGTGGATTGAATGGTGACACAAGAGGGATGAATGATCTCTTGATACTCCTAGATGAATGATTTGGATATGACACACCAAACTAAACACCCTTAGACTCTGGATATGACACACCAGAACTCGGCACACTTCTTTTAGAGAGAGAGAGAGCCGCAAAAGATGAATGAACTTGTATTGAAAAGGTTGGATGATTACAAAAGGGTGTAGAGAACCCTTTAAATAAGAAACCAGAGACAAATCCTCTAGGGTTTCGACATGAATCAAAAAAGGAAATAACTAAAACTATAGTCTATAAGTTTAAAATGAAATAAAATGCAACTTCTATTAGTCTTGGACCGAGAATAGCACTTAGGTGATATGTAGACAAGTTGTGGCCTCGTTAAAAACCTTCCTCCTGGAAAACCTCGTGGGACAAAACCAAAAGCAAGGAAAAGAGCACGCACCCCATGTCTTGCCTAGACACTAACTCAGTTTGGTGTAGAGATGGCTTGAATTGTGATCAAGACATCTCGGATCAAACCTTGTCCAAGACCTTCTTGTTGTGGATGTGAAGTGAGTAATCCAACAACATTCTCCTTAAGCTTCTTGACTCTGGAACGAGTCATGGGACCTTCAGGAATGGCTAGAGCATCCTCACCAAGTGGTTGATGCATTGTGGCTTCATGTGGCTCATCTAGACTCTCCTTGTCCTTTTAGTGATCCGGTCCATGATCACAGCAAATGCACTCTTAAAGGTTGCATCCTCAGCTACAAGCTCTTCAGGTTCATGCTTCCATTCTTTGGTGCTTTCCATGATCACATCAGGCAACTTGCCTATTTAACCGTGTAACCTAAACTCATTTCAATCTAAGGAAACAAGTTTCCCTTCACTCTCTTTCTTAGTTTCGAGTATCTCTCTCTCTCTCTCTCTCGAGTTTACTTCCTTTCTCTCTGGTTCTTCACTCTGTTCTTCATTTTCTAACACTTCTGCGTGTGGGAGTACCCAATGAACATGGCTTTGATACTCTTAGGATCAAGCTTGTTCCTCTGCTCACCTGGTACCAATACAAAGCACACACACCCAAACACACGCAAATGATCTATGGGAGGTTTAGTCTTGTTTAATACCTGAAATGGAGATATATCTTTGAGGATTTTGGTTGGGATTCTGTTAATAAGGTAGCATGCTGACACCACAGCATCTCCCCAAAACCTCTTTGGACATTGGTGTGGAACATCATGCTCCTTGCAACCTCCATAAGGTGTCTATTCTTCCTCTCAGCCACTCCATTTTGTTGTGGTGTGTATGGACAGCTTGTTTGATGAATGATTCCATGCTTTGCTAAGTGTTGTCTGAAGGCATTGCTAGTGTATTCTCCCCCATTATCTGACCTAAAAATTTTGATCTTTGAATTGAAATGGTTAGTTACATAGTTTTGGAAGTTAATAAAAGCTTCTAAAACTCTATCTTTACTTTGAATCAGTGTGAGCCAAGTATATTTAGATTTCTCATCTATAAATGTGACAAAATATTTATGGTTTTCTCTAGAGACACAAGGAGCAGTCCAAACATCAGAATGCACTAGATCAAAGCAATTTTCATAAATAGTCATAGATGAAGGAAAGACAGACTTATGATGTTTACCAAGTATACAGGCTTCACACGTTTCATTTTGCAAAGATAAACTAGGTAACATCAATTTTAAAGCATGAGAATGGGGGTGGCCTAATCTAGCATGCCATAACACATCATTAGCTAAAACAGAAGCAGAATTAAAGGCATAAGTAGAATCTGATCCAAGCTTGGTATCTTCAAGAAAGTATAGTTCTCCCTTGCTTACACCTTTGCCCAGCATCTTACTGGTCTTAATATCCTGAAAGCACACATCATTAGGACTAAAGATAACATTGCAATTCAGATCATTAGTTGCCCTCTTCACAGAAACAAGATTAGAAGCAAATGTAGGCATATAGAAAGCTTGAGATTCTTTGTTAAACAGGTTCAGATTGCCTATTCCTTCTATGGGAATTCTATCACCATTTGCAATCACAACACTTCCTAGGGCTGGTTTAATATCACTAATCAGTCTAGCATCCCTAATCATATGATGAGAAGCCCCTGAGTCAATGATCAATGGCCTAGCAGTATGAGATGCATTGTGAATAGAATTTAAAGCATTAATACTTTGGTTACCAGAGTTTGCATTGAGAGCCTTGATCAAGGCCTCAATGTCTGACTTGCGGATGTATGCATCCTCATGAGATGGTTGAGACATGGCGTGGGAGGTGGAGGCACCATTGTGTGCAGTGGAGATCAAGGCTCTCCCATCATCTCCCATGCGCATATGCTCATGTCCTCTTGCTTCATGGGCTCTAGTCTGGTTGTATTTGTTGGTTGAGGTTGGTCTGAGATGAGGATGGAGGATCCAGCAGTTGGTTTTGGAGTGTCCTTGCTTCTTGCAATGCTCACAAGTCACTGACTTGTCTCCTCCTCCTCTTGGTTTGAAGTAGTGGTACGGCCGTGGAATGGCTGTCTCTCCCTGGATCACTTGAAGGGGGCGTGGATGGATGATAGATGATGAGGATGGTCTTCTCCTTCAAGCTGTGGAAGGCTATAAGGATGTTTTGCTACTCCTGAGACACAGGTGCACCCTGCTTGATGTCTAGGATGGATCACAGAAGATTAACTCTCCCTTAGTGTGATATAGAACACGTTCACCACTTGTGAACAAAGGAGACAGTGTCGTCTCAAGATTGATTTGCACCAAAAAGAAGTTTTATTTAAAATTGAATGGTTCCCAATCAATTTCCTGTCCAACTAGCCTCCTCCCATCCATTTCCTTGTCAATTAAGGTTCTCACTGGTCGTCCATGCTTCTCCAAAGTCAGTCCATACTTGGTTAAGACTGCATCAAGGCCCATAGCGTTTTCTCGGTCCAATACTTCATGAATTAGGCTAATAAGCTCTCCAACAAGCCCTTTAGGCCGTGCCATGATCCATTGCCTAGATCCTTCCTGAGTTGACTTCATGTTCTTGATAATGAAGCTGATCAGGATCGCACCATCCTCTCTCCCTTCAAAAGGATTTGTCCTCAAATCCAAGCCTTGTAAGATGATAGATCCATGATCACTCAAAACCAGACTTCTTGCTCTTTTGACCACGAGTTGGTTCCTGTTTTCACACACACAGATCTCTTCTCCTGGCTTGAATATAAAGTGTTGTAGATCCTCTTCATACATCAGAAACTTCTTTGAGAAGAGTTCATCACAAACAATTCTGCAAGTATATGGTTTCTCCAGGGTGATCTTCCACACGTCCTGCTCATGAACATGAGGTTATGTACTCTCAATTTAACCTCCTTCTGGTCAGGTGGTCGTGTGGTTTGGTCTCCATACTCATCCTCCAGTTCTGGCTTCTCTTTAAACACCACTAGTACTTGTTTTTCTCTTTTCAGCTTGTACTGATCAATTATGAACCTGGTAAAGGACGTGTTGCCTCCTGTTGCTCCTTTATTTTTACTGCAGCTACTCAGTATCACACCATCCTCTCTCCCTTCAAAAAGATTTGACCTCAAATCTTGTTCTTTAGGAGTGAAGGAACCTTGCAAATCCAGCTTGTATGAAACTGTTTTCTGCACCAAATTGTTGTTACTTCTTCTACTCACACTCAAGCTTCCTCCTGGTTCAAAAACAACTTGTTGCAGACCCTTGAGAACTCTTAGATGCGTCCCTATGCTGAGCTGAAGAGATACTTTAAGCTTGATCAGTAACTCACAAGATAAATTCTTAAAATTCTCACCTTTCTCAACAGTAGAAAGCACCAATTCGAGCGCATTAGATGACCCTCCAGGAACTTTTTCTTCTTGTTTTCTTTGATCAGGCACGTGGCCACACTCAGCTTCTGCAACTTGTGCCTCCTCCTCTAGTTTTAGACAAAGAGCTCTTGGTTCTGGTTCAGTTTTATGACTCTCCTCAATCTGTTTTATTGATGAAGCTAATATAGAAGCTTGCAGCTTTTCCTCCTCTTGTTTCAATGATAGAACAGGAACCACAGATCTTCTCTCAGCCGGTTTTGATGGCAATTCAGACCAACTGGCAGGCTGATCTAAAGTAGTAAGCTTTGTTGCTGCTTCTGGTTTTAGTTTTGGAAGGTTCCACTGCGAGACGAACCTCTTCTTCATCAAGGTCTTCATCTCAACCCATGAAATAATTTGTGGTTTTTTTTTCAAATCTCCTAGTTTGATAAACTCTCTGCCACCATGAGAATGCACTTCCACAAAGTCCATTGACTGCTAGACATACCTTTTTCTTTTCTGTGTAGTATTGGAGTCCAAAGAGAAACTCCATCTTCTTTTCCCAATCAAGGTATGCCTCTGTATCAATCTTCCCATAGAAGAATGGAATTGTAAGCTCTTCTTCATATCCAGACATAGAATACAGCTTGTTAACTGATGTGATCATGGACCGGATCACTAAGGAGGACAAGGAGTGTCTAGATGAGCCACATGAAGCCACAATGCATCAACCACTTGGTGAGGATGCTCTAGCCATTCCTGAAGGTCCCATGACTCGTTCCAGAGTCAAGAAGCTCAAGGAGAATGTTGTTGGATTACTCACTTCACATTCACAACAAGAAGGTCTTGGACAAGGTTTGATCCGAGATGTCTTGATCACCATTCAAGCCATCTCTACACCAAACTGAGTTAGTATCTAGGCAAGACATGGGGTGCGTGCTCTTTTCCTTGCTTTTGGTTTTGTCCCACGAGGTTTTCCAGGAGGAAGGTTTTTAACGAGGCCACAACTTGTCTACATATCACCTAAGTGCTATTCTCGGTCCAAGACTAATAGAAGTTGCATTTTATTTCATTTAAACTTATAAACTATAGTTTTAGTTCTTTCCTTTTTTGATGCATTGTCGAAACCCTAGAGAGTGTGTTCTCTGGTTTCTTATTTAAAGGGTTCTCTACACCCTTTTGTAATCATCCAACCTTTTCAATACAAGTTCATTCATCTTTTGCGGCTCTCTCTCTCTCTAAAAGAAGTGTGCCGAGTTCTGGTGTGTCATATCCAGAGTCTAAGGGTGTTTAGTTTGGTGTGTCATATCCAAATCATTCATCTAGGAGTATCAAGAGATCATTCATCCCTCTTGTGTCACCATTCAATCCACACGCCTTGAAGAACTTGAGTCTCTGATTCGTTCTTGCAAGGATCTATCCATTCCCATCAACCAAAGAGCATCCTAGGGACGCATCAAGTGGTATCAGAGCAACTTTGGTTGGGAAGTACTCGCTATCCTTTTGTTTTCTTGTTTTCTTTTGTTGTTTCAATCCGTGTTTCATCTTTATCTTTTGAATAAGCAGTAGAACTCATCTAAACTAGGGCTGCTCGTGATTGCATAAGATTTTAGACAAGAATTATAGGACTTTCCTTATTTGAAATTTTCGGAAACCCTAGAGAGATAAGAACCCTAGCCGCATACCCTCACTTGTCTATCACTTTGTGCATTAGTTTAGCTTGTCTATCACCTTGAACACGAGCATATTGAGGCTATTAGGGTGCTAGAAAACCTTAGGAGTGATTAGGAAAAAGGTTAGAAGTGTTTCCTTTTTGCTTGAATCCTTTTTCCTTTTCTAGCCGATTTCTCCTTTTTTGTTTTGTCTTGCAAGACAAGCTTGTTTGCTTTTCCTTTTTACTTGTTTTTCGTTTCCTTTTTGCTTGTCTTCTTCCCTAGAACTCTTTACTGGTTGTCTTGTTTGTTTTAAGCAGGTACAATGGTGTCCGAGTCTGAGGAAGAGGCTGAACTCGTCAGGAGAAACAAACTCCTTATGGAAGCTATGACCGAGCAACTTAACCAAAGTATGGTGGCAACCATGACCGAGATGATGAGGACCAACCTCAATGACATCAGGAGAGAGCTTAGAGAAGACATTAGGAGAGCCACTAGTCACTTGACAAACCAAGAGACTAGGAGAGAAGAGAGACCACAAGCAACTCGCCAAACAACTCGCCAAGAACATGATGACTATGAGGAAACTGATGAAGAGTATGATCACCTCAGCTCATCCTCAAGAAGACCTAGGCATGTCCATGAGAGGAGAGTGAACCAAGGAGATGATCTTGCTGGTTTGAAGATCAAAATACCCCCATTCCATGGCAAGGCTGATTCGGATGCCTATCTCGAGTGGGAGAAGAAGATTGAGCTAGTCTTCCAGTGCAAGCAATACACCAACCACAAGAAGATTCAGATTGCTGCCACTGAATTCTATGACTATGCTTTGAGTTGGTGGGATCAATACCTCACAACTCGTAGAAGGAATGGAGAGGAACCGGTTGAAACTTGGACAGAGATGAAGTCAATCATGCGCAAGAGGTTTGTTCCAAGCCATTACCTTAGAGACTGATGTGATCATGGACCGGATCACTAAGGAGGACAATGAGGAGAGTTTAGATGAGCAGCATGAAGCCACAATGCATCAACCATTTGATGAGGATGCTCTAGCCATTCCTGAAGGTCCCATGACTCATTCCAGAGTCAAGAAGCTTGAGGAGAATGTTGTTGGATTACTCACTTCACATCCATAACAAGAAGGTCTTGGACAAGGTTTGATCTGAGATGTCTTGATCACCATTCAAGCCATCTCTACACCAAACTGAGGTAGTGTCTAGGCAGACATGGAGTGCGTGCTCTTTTCCTTGCTTTTGGTTTTGTCCCACGAGGTTTTCCAGGAGGAAGGTTTTTAACGAGGCCACAACATGTCTACAAATCACCTAAGTGCTACACTCGGTCCAAAGACTAATAGAAGTGCATTTTCATTTCATTTTAAACTTATAAACTATAGTTTGCTTTCTTTCCTTTTTTGGTTCTTTGTCGAAAACCCTAGAGGCATGTCTCTGGTTTTCTTATTTAAAGGGTCCCTTATACCCTATTGTACTCATCCAATCTTTTCTATACAAGTTTATTCATCTTTGCGGCTCTCTCTCTCTCTAAAAGAAGTGTGCCGAGTCTGGTGTGTCATATCCAGAGCCTAAGGGTGTCTAGTTTGGTGTGTAATATCCAAACCATTCATCTAGGAGTATCAAGAGATCATCCATCCCTCTTGTGTCACCATCCAATCCCCACGCCTTGAAGGACTTGAGTCTTTTGATTCGTTCTTGCAAGGATTATCCATTCCCATCAACCAAAGAGCATCCTAGGGACGCATCAAGTGGTATCAGAGCAACTTTGGTTGGGAAGTACTCGCTATCCTTTTGTTTTCTTGTTTTCTTTTGTTGTTTCAATCCGTGTTTCATCTTTATCTTTTGAATAAGCAGTAGAACTCATCTAAACTAGGGCTGCTCGTGATTGCATAAGATTTTAGACAAGAATTATAGGACTTTCCTTATTTGAAATTTTCGGAAACCCTAGAGAGATAAGAACCCTAGCCGCATACCCTCACTTGTCTATCACTTTGTGCATTAGTTTAGCTTGTCTATCACCTTGAACACGAGCATATTGAGGCTATTAGGGTGCTAGAAAACCTTAGGAGTGATTAGGAAAAAGCTTAGAAGTGTTTCCTTTTTGCTTGAATCCTTTTTCCTTTTCTAGCCGATTTCTCCTTTTTTGTTTTGTCTTGCAAGACAAGCTTGTTTGCTTTTCCTTTTTACTTGTTTTTCGTTTCCTTTTTGCTTGTCTTCTTCCCTAGAACTCTTTACTGGTTGTCTTGTTTGTTTTAAGCAGGTACAATGGTGTCCGAGTCTGAGGAAGAGGCTGAACTCGTCAGGAGAAACAAACTCCTCATGGAAGCTATGACCGAGCAACTTAACCAAAGCATGGTAGCAACCATGACCGAGATGATGAGGACCAGCCTCAGTGACATCAGAAGAGAGTTAAGAGAAGACATAAGGAGAGCCACTAGTCACTTACCAAACCAAGAGACTAGGAGAGAAGAGAGACCACAAGCCGCACATCAAGCAAATCGCCAAACCACTCGCCAAGAGCATGATGGTTATGAGGAGACTGATGACGAGTATGATCACCTCAGCTCATCCTCAAGAAGACCTAGACGTGCCCATGAGAGAAGAGTGAACCAAGGAGATGATCTTGCCGGTTTGAAGATCAAAATACCCCCATTCCATGGCAAGGCTGATCCGGATGCATACCTTGAGTGGGAGAAGAAGATTGAGCTAGTCTTCCAGTGCAAGCAATACACCAACCACAAGAAGATTCAAATTGCTGCCACTGAATTCTATGACTATGCTTTGAGTTGGTGGGATCAATACCTCACAACTCGTAGAAGGAATGGAGAGGAACCGGTTGAAACTTGGACAGAGATGAAGTCAATCATGCGCAAGAGGTTTGTTCCAAGCCATTACCTTAGAGACTTGCACCACCGGTTGAGGAAGCTTACACAAGGTTCAAGATCAGTGGAGGAGTATTACCAAGAGATGGAGTTGCTTATGTTGAGGGCCAACATATCCGAGGATAGAGAAGCAACCATGTCAAGGTTCCTTTGTGGCTTAAACCGAGAGATACAAGACAATGTTGAGATGCAACATTATGTGGAGCTAGAAGAGATGCTACACAAGGCTATCCTTGTTGAGCAGCAACTCAAGAGGAGGGGGCACTCACGCAATCAGTATGGCTCTAACCGGTTACACCACAACAAGGAAGAGAAGACACCTTATGCTAAGGAGTCTAAACCATTCCAGAAGGACAACATGTCCTATCCAAGAGAAGAGGCCAAACCAATCAGTGCTCTTGACAAGGCAAAGGCAAGGTTGAGGCATCTAGTTCCAGAGCTCGTGATGTCAAGTGCTTCAAGTGCCAAGGAAGAGGACACTATGCCAATGAGTGTACCAACAAGAGAGTCATGTTCTTTGCGGGAAGATGGAGAGTACACCTCAGGGAGAAGACAACACCGAGTCTGACCAAGAAGACACTGAAGAAGAGCTTGAAGAAGGACCAGTCCAGGGGAAGCTTTTAGTAGCAAGAAGACTTCTAAGCTTGCAAAACAAGGCTGAGGAGCTAGAGCAACGTGAGAACCTCTTCTACACCCGGTGCCTGGTCCAAGGAAAAGTGTGCAGCCTCATTGTAGATGGAGGAAGTTGTGTGAATGCTGCGAGTGAGACAATGGTCCAGAAGTTGGGATTGAAGGTTCAAAAGCATCCCAAGCCTTACCGGTTGCAATGGCTGAATGAAGAAGGCACCACGAAGGTCTCAAGTCAAGTTCTTATTCCCTTATCTATTGGGAGATATGAAGATGAAGTCTTGTGTGATGTGTTGCCACTGCAAGCTGGGTCACATACTCCTTGGAAGACCATGGCAATCTGATAGACGTGTGATCCA
>CAJHQQ010006354.1:0-10075 GCA_905132885.1 Moricandia moricandioides | reverse complement strand
ATTTAATTACAATTAACAATTATAAAATCAATTGTAACCGTTTTGTTCAGTATATACCTTTCATTCTTAAAACTATTTAGATTATTATATATTTGAAAATTTTCAAAATAAAATATTTTTAAGTACTAACAACAAACAATTATTTATATTTATGAACATATGCAATGTTTAAGATAAAGTAACCGTTTTGTTCAGTATATGCCTTTTATTCTTAAAACATGTATTGTCTTCACTTTCAATGCTGATGAAAGATACCTAAACCAAAAAATCGTATTAAAATATTAAGGTCACCAATAAAAATACGCTTAATACAGTATAAAACAGAAAATAACAAACTTGTCCTAATGAACGATCAGACGAAACAACATTAGTCAATGTAGCTTTAGTATTCTCATCGTTAGATTGGGATATTATTTCATCAGGAGACCAAGTTTTCCCAATGTTAAATATATGGGATCCATAGTTAACATTATCTTTGCCCACATAAACACCAAATTGAAAGTCTTCCCAATCAAATCAGTAATACCGTTAGGAAAATCTTCAGGATCCTCAACCTAAATAGAAATATATAGAAATTTTTTAATCAACAAATATAGGACGTTAATATAACAGTGAAATAAAAACTTACACATTCCTCTTCTAGAGAACCATCTAAGGGCACTTCAGCACTAACTCCCAAAATGGGTTCAACAACAGTGTCAAGCAACATCACCTTAGTTTCACCAGTGTCATCCTTTATTAGTAGATGGTGTTTAAACCTAATAGACATTTTTACATTACTAAAGAACCATCAATCGTGAACATTATTTATTCAACTTCAAAAAACATACTTAGGTGCAACATTGGTTACTGAATGATGGCATGTATCACAAGACCAAAGATGTTTCACATGCACTAAATCCTTCTTAGTAATGTTGGTCACCTTTTTGTAGTGACACTTAGCACAACCAAAATAATACCATGCCCAATATGTGTCTATTCCATAGACTTTTGCCTTCACAATGCATTTTTCCATCTTAAAAAATAACATTATTATTAGTAAATGTGTTGATTATATTAAAAAATTGTAAAGATAAATATAATTAAACCTCAATTGCCATTATGATATCCAAAATAGTTCTCTCTGGATAAAGAGACCACTTATCTAGTTGGCGTTTGTTTCCTTTAGGTTTTACGACCTCATGACTACCAGTAGCGAGACCAACTCATTAGTTGGCATCCTAAATTCATAATAAAACGTTAGCATACAAACTTATGTATTTAGTATTTTAAAAGTTTATTATGAGATCAGAATAGAACTGACAATCTTAGATAATCTTGCACATCAAATCCATGTGGATATCACAACAATTGAAGTTTCAAATGCATTTGTTAGCTGAACTTGTCCTAAAACAAACAAAGTACATAGTTCACTATGAATCAAAATCGTATTATAAATATATAAAAGTGGTTAATAGTGTAGTAGATAATAGGTATCTTACCTTTGTAAACATTGATTTTAGCAAATCTCAGTAAACATAAAAAAAATACGTTTACTTGTCCAACTTTGTATACATATAACACTTGTTCAGCAAAACGACCCCAAAGACAACATGGTATTCGGTGATCATTGATAATATATGAAGAATATAAAAAATAGTAAACTCATGTTTTAAGAGAATTAAATTATCTATTTGCAAAAGGTCATTCACAACTTACTCTGTATATGTCAAAGTAAATTCCAGGTTCTTTGTTTCTTTACCTTGCACTGGCACAACTTGGATATCTCCGATATCTATTGCTCGACCAACAACATCTACAACCATATTAAAAATCGCAATATTAGCTTA
Source organism: Moricandia moricandioides (assembly GCA_905132885.1). Classification (NCBI taxonomy): domain Eukaryota; kingdom Viridiplantae; phylum Streptophyta; class Magnoliopsida; order Brassicales; family Brassicaceae; genus Moricandia; species Moricandia moricandioides. The sequence continues at coordinate 8,246 of CAJHQQ010006354.1, read as the reverse complement.
CATAAACATAAGGATATAGATTTATAAGAATTACGATTGAGTTACCAATAAGAAAATTTGAATCAAGACTTCCGTTCATGATTTATGGGAAAGTGGTTAATGACAAAAAAATTATCATCATTTTTCAGGGAGTAATTGGTGACGTTGGTGTTACTTATGATGGACATCTTGTATTCATGGCTCGTTGGATGGTACTTTTCAGAAGCTGAGGTAACAGAGAAATTCTCAATGAACCTCCATTCTCCAAGTTGCAGTTTCTTAACACGAGCAAAGAAGAGTCTATTGAAGGTACAATGAATCTTAGCACCCTACATTATCATTATATATAATATATTTTAGACCATTATAATATAAATTTTGTGAAAATAACAGTTAACAAATAGACACAATTACTCTCTTATCCGCAAGTATGAACTAAAGAGAATATCCACCAGCATAATTCAAATCTTGTGTCCATGAATGCACAAATTTTACTTCAACCTTTCATGTTGTTTTAAATGGTTTGACATCGTTCAGCAAAGATAGTCTGTTCGATGTAACCATAGCCGTTTTCCTGTCTTTTTTGTGCAGTGAGGTATAGAAAACATGAAGCAATGGAAGATGTTTTATAGTGATCTGTTTCTAAACATTAGGTTTAATGAGTATTCTGAGGATATTTCAAAAAAAGATTGAGATCAAAAGCATATTCCGGTTCCTTATTTTGTAGGAACTGTTAAAAGAAGTTAAGATATTGAAGTTTGAGAATGTAGATAGAAATTTGATAAATATAGACTTAAAATTTAAGTAAGATATTTTATTTGTTTGCAAGACACATTAGTTTATATTTGATAAAATCTATTCTTAATGTGGTTAGAATATTCTGGTGCACGATTTTATGTAGATAATTAATATATATTAAACTATTTTAAATAAAAAAATAGATATGAATAGAAGTGTTTAATTGTATTTTGGGTTTAATAGAAAACCAAAAATATATGTGAACATGATCTAAAGTCTCTATGATTGAAGCTTATATCAAGATAATATTGTGCTCATAAATATAACTATCTGTTGGAATGTTTCGTATGGTGAAAGTCTGAAAGATGAACCAATAACTCATAATTTGATATTTCTGTTGCAGGTGTGATGTGAAGAGATACATAGACGATAATACATAGTAACATGATGTCCAATTAGAGTTAATGTATTGATCTTATAATTATAGATAACATATCGGTTAAGTTAGTTTAGTTTGACTGGTTTCTTAGTAGATTAGATTTTGGTTTATTTTAAGAAATCCGTTTATATTATTTAGTTAGCATGTAAAATTATTAAGATAACAAACTTGTAAAAGTCCAGTATATAAAGTAGTGTAGTAACAAATTGAAAAGAGTCCAATGTATAAAGTAGCGTACTTTCAAAGTTATGTTAGCTTATAATTGTAAAATTATTAAGATAACAAACTTATGTTAGCGTATAAAATTATTAAGATAACAAACTTATGTTAGCGTTTGACCATTTAAAACATCAGTTTGCATGGATAATTTAAAATATCAAGTTGTTTTTGACTTGCATTTTAAATCCTAAACTTTTGTTACTGAGCCTGTTAAGTAGATTAACAATAATTAGAAGCGAAGTTAATAGGAAAATTTGTCAAATATGACTCAAAACTTGATTTTAGCCTCAAAAGTATACTCAAACTTGAATCAAATTCAAAAGTAACCAAAAAACTAGTGAAATTACAACCAACCTTTTATGACCAAACAAAAAAAACAGAATTCATTTTTATGGATATAACCCCGTAAAGTCTTCTGAGATTTTATAAGTCTTCTAGAAAACTTTCACGAAGTCTTCTCATATAGTAGATTTTAAAAATAATTTAATTTTTTTATAAAAAATATTTTGGTGTGGGTAAAATTGAAATCATGTAATTATAAATATTTTTAAATGATATAAATTAAGATCTAGTAAAATTGAATTGTAACATATATGTGTATAATTTGTGGAAACATTTGTAACATATATGTCTTCTGACGAAACTTTTCGTGTAAGTAGTCTAGAGAAAGTAAAATTTCTAACACAATCCGGTCAATTACAAAACTAACATGTTTATCCTAAACAATTTACCGGGAAGTCATCTCTGGTATTTTCGAGATTTTTTTGTTAATAAAGAAAAGTTGAAAAACTTCGAGAGAAGTCGTCTCTAATAAACACACATAAAGCTAACTGCAAAAGTAACATATGCATTGGCCAAAAGACTTCCGTGTAAGTCTTCTAGTTGTAGAAGACTTACACGGATGTATTCTTATGAACAGATCTGGAAAAAAATCAATTTGATACTTTCAAGTAGTGAGATGACTTGATTAGCTTCTCATAGCACACAAAATTTCACCACAAAACAGATCCATTTGTTAATGATCAAGAATCATGAGTTTAAACCTTACAAATTTTAGAATAAAAATATTGTGGTTTTTTTGGATGAATATAGAGAGAAAGTGAAAGATATGTAGTTTTTGAGCATAAGAAATGAGATAGGAGGATTAAAAATCAAATTTTAGATGCACTATGAGCTTCAAATTGCTTATTCATGGTGTTTGATGTATTGATGGCAATGACAGTATTGTAAATACTTGATGAAGATGAGGATGATAGAGTAAAATACTCATTTTCGAAAAAAATAATTGCATTTTCATGAATAATCTGAAATTTTAAGGTGAATAAAGGCAAATAAAAATTCCAATGAGTTAGTTTTGTGTTTGACTGAGTTTTGAATCATATTTGCTAAAAACCCTAAAAACTTAATTTTAAATTTTGGTAACTAAAAACACTAATTTTCGTTCAAAAATTTTAAGCACCAATTTGTGTTTATCTTTCATTTTAAATCTCAAACTTCTGTTGATTGAACCAAACTAGACATATTGTTAAGTAATGACTACTTAGTGTTTTTTTTAGTTAACGAAAAAGTCGATGTTTTAAATGGTCAAAATGTGAAAGTTGAGGTTTTCTTTTATGAATATTGTCCCCCCACATATATCTAGCATTAACTCTTCTAATATTTATGTACATATATCTAACTATTGCAAAGCTTTAATTATTAAAGCTTCTGTTTTCTAGCTTGGGGTGTTATTAAAGGATCTTGACAAAACAAGATCGACAATGTCACATGGTGAAAGATCGTAGGACGATCCTCTTTGCCTTTGCCGCAAACCAACCAGATTTCACGAGAAGAGTTATCTTTAAAACTGGAGCTGGTTTATACTTGAGACTTCCACTTCATTCGGAGTGCTGTCTTTTAGTACGTTAAAGGATTATACAATGTTGTAATCTATTATATCACATTCTAGAACATTCCTATTACTATTAGGTTCAACATCATTCGACAAATACCTTAATGAATACAATCAAGTTTTGTTATGGTACTATAACGTGATAAACTGTTTACTTACCGATTTATAATTTTTTTGTCTTAAATCTATTATCGAGTTAAAATATGTCTTTTAGAATCTTTTAATTCTTTATGAGTCTTTCCATATTTTAGGTCAGTTTGAAACAGAAGAAGTCAATTTGGGTGTAAAAAGCAAAAAAATATACATAATTTATCTTGATGCATCAGACGTTTAGTAATTAATGAAATACTTCACACATGGATGGGCACATTTCCGAACACAAGATATAACTAGGGTTAGCTTTACAATACAAGTTGTCTAAGGTCGATCCAACGGTTGAATTAAAAGTAATGCATGTTTTTACTGAAAATTGGTTTGTCTCACAGTTCAATATGAAAAAAACAAAAAGTTTCAGTTTTACATGCACTACAAGAAGACAAGGCTTTTTAACAATGGCGATGAGCTAAGGAAGAGTTTATGACAATATAGTATTTTGTCGGTAAATAAGAAGTAAATTTATGAAGAAACATTTTCGTCGTAATATATATGTACATTTACGACGACTCTACGACATATGAGAAGATTCATCGTAAAAACGTTGTAAAGTAACTATGACTTTACGACAAATAAATTGGAAGTGAAAAATACAATATTTGTCGAAAGTGAAACTGTATCAAACCATTTAGTAAATAAGGGTTTTAAACCACGACCCTTATTTTGTTTCAACATGGATAGGATGGTGGGAATGAAACTAGTAGTAGTAATAATAATTTTAAGGATGTTAGTAATAGTTTAGGTGGTTAGTTTAGGTAATGACTAGATTAGTTTAAGGAATTTATAGTTAAGGCTGCGGAATTTAAATTGTTAATTAATTAATTTTCTGATTAGATCTCTTTTTTTTTAAGTTGGCTCCTAGGAAACGATACCATTAGTGAGATGTTCGGCACAGCCGTAGGACTTTCTTTGGTACCGAAGGTAGTCCCCAACTCTCATTCTTCTTAGAGAGCTTCCCAAAGGTATCCTCTTTTTTAACCTCTGGTTGCTCCCTTTGCACCACCGATGCCTCCTGCCGCTGCTCTAGACGATGTGCCTCCTCCTGCCCATGTGGTCAGAGTTCATCCCGATTTGATGGTGCCGTTAGGTGTACCCTATGCTCGATATACCGTTGAGGATATTCTCGCCCAGTCAGGACGAAAAGGTTTACATGTCTTGAACTCCGATCAATCTCCAGGAACTTTTTGATACGTAATTTTCTTATGAATTTTATGACTTATATTATTATATTTAAAATTTTAATTAATTTCTCTAACAAGTTATTACTATTTCCAGGTTTGGACTTAATAGTCGTGTGTAACAGAGAATTTTCGACAGGATCAACGGCTATTTCGCGAGGTGCATCCGAATTGGACATGACACTCTAGATCATTAAGGCCACATGGTTGAATTTTTTTGCGGTAAGTTTCTATTTTTAATTTTAATTTTTGTAAATTACTCTAAATTTTTCTTTGTTTCAGAAAAAATGAAATTGGTCTATACTGATCAACGAAAATGTGAAGGCGGCGTTTATTTCTAAAGCAGAGGTCGTTCCAAACTGAAAGGACATCTAGGACTTCAAAGGTTATGATGCAAAACCCACTAGCCTCACAAAGGAAGTATGGGATGCACTCATCCGCTATTGAGCCAGCCCCCACTCGGTCAGAGTCTCCGTGCAGTGTTCCGCTTGCCGTATGACGAGAGATGAGCACAATAATTTGCCGACACTTCACACTAGTGGGAAAAAACCCACGCCGGCATCTGTCTAAAGATTGTTGTAATAACCCTCACGAGCCAATGAAATTTTGGTCGAGAATTCGCTCGACCAGTTCGGAGTTGGTCGACCAGATTTAAAAATATAATCGACCCGATGAATTAATGTCTCAACGGGACTGTTATGCGGTCGAAAGGACTTCACTTGATAGTTCTGGTTGAGTTTTAATTATGTTGGTCGAATTTTATTTAAGCTGAAAGAGATTTTCCGAGAGCAAGACGTGAGCCGAAGGACAAAAAATATTTAGCCAAAAATTGTTCATAATTATCAAACAGCTTTCTAAATAATGCTGACGCTTCATGTACTTCCCCTTCTAAGCTGCTTTATCAGTAACCAAGTCACATTCCATGCACCTTTCTGCTTGCTTGCTTCTGTAGTAAATGGCACATGATAGTCACAAGCTGCTTGCAGCTTTCTTTATGGAAGGGAAAGGTCAGCAGCTTGCTGCTGAAAATGCTGAATCAGCTCACCACATGTCAGCGAACTGTTTTGATTTGTGTAAATAGAAAATCCTCATATGAAGCAATTTTCTATGCTATAAAACACCTTCTTCTCTTCTTATGGTCGTCCATAACCTGCAAGAAAAACCAAAGAAAAATCAGTGAGAATATTGATATCTCTTGATTTTGATGTGTTTTAGACTCATATTTTAAGCTTATTAGTGTAATTCTAGGTTGCATTTAGATCTTTATATTGCATTTGCATACATATTTGCATGTTTTCAGGTTTTGAGAGGTGCAAGTTTTGGAGTCAAAAGAGTCATTAAAAGTGCAAAATGATGAAGAATGGGGTACTCTCAAAGGTAGACCGCGGACAAGGGCCACGGGCAAAGCATAGTCGCGGCTACGGCACGAAAAATGAGACAGGGACTGGCCGCGGGCAACGCCGCGGCATACGCAGGCCGCGGCCGTCACGCATAAAAATCTGGCAGGGTATCTCCGCGGGCAACGCCGCGGCCTGTGGAGGGCGCGGCCGATTTAAGGGGGCACCGCGGGCAACGCCGCGGCCTACGCAGGCCGCGGCCGTCACGCATAAAAATCTAGCAGGGTATCGCCGCGGGCAACGCTGCGGCCTGTGGAGGGCGCGGCCGGTTTAATGGGGCACCGCGGGTAACGCTGCGGCCTACGCAGGCCGCGGCCGTCACGCATAAAAATCTGGCAGGGTATCACCGCGGGCAACGCCGCGGCCGGTGGAGGGCGCGGCCGGTTTAAGGGGGCAACGCCGCGGCCTACGCAGGCCGCGGCCAAACTCGAGTTTTAGCCTCCTATAAATACTCATAAGACCTAATTTTAGGATCTTATCTCATTTTCTCTCCAAGAACTTGTTCTAAAATTGTTAAAGCTTGAATCTTTTGATCATTTTAATCAAGTACTTCATCTTATATTTGTGTTTCTCTTGCTCATTAGTATGATTAGCCTTAAATCTCACATAGATTTAAGGTTTCTCATGGAGTTTATTGAGTAGACACTTTGTGATCTATGAGTTAAGTAGATTAGGGTGATTAGGTGGATGTTTAGGATGTTTCTTGCTTGATTAACATTGTTCTATGCTTATTAAGTGTTCTTAATGCTAGTTTAGAGTGACCAAGTCTAATCTAGATCCTTAGACATTTTCTGCACCACAAGTGTTTGTTAAAATGTCTGAACCAATTTGATATTGCTCTAGCATGAATAACCAATGACCATTTGATGTTAGGACTGCTAGATGGTTAGTAGACTAGTGATTCATGCATGCTTGATGGTGTTAGGCCAATGACCATTTGATGCTTAATGCTTGATTAGCATAGGGATTATTGCCATGACCTTGGATTAGTCTATTTTATGAGTTCTAGACCTATAGACTTGTTGATTGTTTTGTTTGAACATCCTAGACTGAACCTTGATCACCCGATATCGATTATCCTTGCCCATGGATCCATCTTTAGCTATAGATTAAAAGATTAGTTCTTGCACTTATTTCTAGATTGGATTTGAGATCACCTTGTTTATATTTCTAGGAGTTTAGCTTGTTACAAATCATCAATCTTCTTATTTGCTTAGATTAGGAAAGTTTGTGTATTCTTAGTGTTATAGATCATTAGTTCCTTGTGGATTCGATCCTAAAGTGCTGCATCGATATACCATTCGATTGTGGTAGCGTGCACATTAGGTTAATTGGCCTGTGGTAAAACGCAGTAATCAAATATGAGGGAAAAATCAAAGAAAAACTGTGAGAAATATTCAGGGAAGAATCACAAGAGATATCTGAGCATGGACAACCCTTTCCAACCTTCTTATGCCTTGAATCAGTGACTATGGTGTGTGGAATAATTATTAGATGGTCCAGAAGACTCATGAGATCACTTCAAAGCTTATCAATCTCAAGTATTGAATCGGTAAGACCTTAAATCAGTTTGTTCGCATCAGTTTAATTAGATCAGTTTTAGGGAAGCTTCATATTTGATGTAAACCTTAAGCCATGCTATGTTCTGTCCTGAGTTTAACAGAATATTGATCTCCTTTGTTTGAAGGTTAGAACGTGTTCTTAGCATGAAGAGGGTGAGCAACCAAGTTCATCCATCACTGTAGTAAAACCGGTAAGGTCTCCGCCCTTGTTGTCTGATTAGTCTGAATAGAACCGGTTGGTGATAGGTTAAGCTACATCACGGATCAGTTTTCAAATCTTTGTATGCTTCAGACTTGTTTAGTTTCAGTTTGAATAAACCTCATGGAACCGATAGCTAAGTTGTTATGAACCGACTGGAATTAAACCAAACTGAACTCAATTTGATCTTGTCTAGTACTGATCTGAGTTCAGCTGTCTATGGTCTGAACTTTTCATATCCTGATCTAGTCTGATTTGATCTGAACTGCTAAGCTTTGTCTTGAACCGAACTGATAAGATCTGATTTAAGTTGCTTCTTCCAAACCGAACTGTTGGATTAATGATCTTGTGTACCGAACTGCTTTGTTTTAGGTGAGTGGTGGGATTAACCGAATCCTTCCTTGTGGACGTTCTGAATCAGAAGTGAAGTGGAGTGTGATTAGCTTGAGCTCGAGTCTAGTCTTCCTTAGCCAATCTCATATAATCAAAGG
>CAJHQQ010006353.1:0-10086 GCA_905132885.1 Moricandia moricandioides | reverse complement strand
CCAACTGAGAAATCTCAAGAAATAAATGAGAACGATCTATAAAGCATCTTTACAAGGTGTCAAAAGCACAACATATCACTCAGCAGCCTGACCCAGCTCCTGAAGCTGCTCCGGCTCCTGCAACTGTCCATCCGGATATGATGGTGCCACCGGATGCTCCGTACGCTAGGTTTATGGTGGAAGACCTCCTTCAAATGTCGGGACGAGAAAGTTTAGGCATCATCGTCCCCGAACGACCAACCAACACTTTTTGGTAATTTTTAATATATTTTAATTAATAAAGTTTTAATTGCATTTATTACAATTATATATCAGTCTAATTTATTTTTTCAATTTTTTTAGGTTTCCGACGGAAAAATTGTCTGGGACGGTGCATTTCACATATCATCAAAGCAAACTTCCGGGAACCACATCCGAACTAGTCTCTTACACCAGACCACATTTGGAGGACTTGGTACAAGTGCTTTGCAGTAAGTTTTAATTATTAATTTATTTCTTTTGTTTTTAAATTTATTTATTTATTTTTGATGATTTTTTACAGCAAAAATGGAATTGGTCTAATGCTGTCAACGAGCAGGTGAAGGCAACGTTCAACGCTAAGGCGATGGCTCGCCTGAAGAACATTGTTGGCAAATGGAAGAAGAAGTGGAGGGTTTTAGGGGGTGACGCAAAACCCATCTACATCAGCGAATACGTTTGGACGGCCTGGAGGCTTATTGAAATTTTCCTCGGTCATTTCGAACGTCCAACAATTGCTCCGCAGGCTGGTTAAATCCTGATCCTGATGGCAATTTGCCACTGGTCCATACTTCCGGACATATCCCACACGCCGGGTGGCCTTAAAAATTGTAAGTCTTCTTTTTATTTTATTTTTTAATTATTAATGAATTGTTTATTGATGCATTATTTTAATTTTAAAATTATTGTAGGTCGCTCGGGAAGGAGCACCACCATCTCTTTCCCGACTTTACAAGACGACACACCAGAATTCTGATGGGACGTTTGTGGATCCTCGAGCAGAAAGGATCTACAACGATGTGGAGGTACGGATCATGAGGTTCAGACCTAGTTGTCACAACAAAATCCTGAAGGCGAACCAGTGCAGTTGTCCACCGTCGAATAGGACAAAAAATTTGAGCACGTAAAATATTCAATCTTTTAAATATATGTTTATATACATTTTAATCTTTTACTTTTAATATTTACTAATATTTATTTTATTAATTGAAGGTTGTCCCGAAGAAAATGGGACGGATGGTGGGGCTCAATACGGTGAACGATGTCTCGAGGGCGATAGCAGCCTACGCTGCAAGAAGGAAGGAAGATTCTCAGCTCCAAGAAGATTTGATGGTTGCCAACAAGGTCATATCAGAGCTCCGGGCGGTTAACCACATTAACATGACCCAGATTAGGGCCATGTCGGGGATGTTCCATGTCATTGCAGAGACAAACCCGACACTTGCACAGATGTGACAGAATGTACATCAGACCATTAACCCCGACCCTACTCCAGAGGAGAAGACGGAGATAGAGCGATAGACAGAGCAGCATAATTCCCAGCTCTTCGACGAGCTAAACCGTAATAATTAGGTTTTTCGGTTTTGTATTTTGGATATTATTATATTTTGTATATATTATATTTTTTTCCTTTTAAATTTTCAAAATCAACAATTTTATAAATTTTTGAATTTTATAAATTTATAATTTATAATTGAATTATGTTTTTTTCCTAAATTCTTAGAAACGACGTAAATTAGTCATAAATATTACGATCAATTAACATCGACAGTCAAAGTAATGTGGTCATAACAATTACGACTAATTTACATGGACAGTCAATGTTAATTCATCGTAACATTTACGACCGTTTAACATGATTTTAGCCATTACAATTTAAGATTAAGTAACAACGATAGATTACGAGAAGTGTAAGACCAAATGAATGGACATAATTTTACGTCCGCTTTATGATGATTGCTTTTACGACGATTTAACGACGAAAGTGGTTAGTCGTAAATATTACGACGATGTTACGAAGATTTGTCCATTACGACGAACTAATGACTAAATGTGTAGTCATTATGCTCTTGTTTTCTTGTAGTGTGTAATTTATTTGATAAAAGTATTCTGATAATTTAACTATAAAATTTATTGCATTTATTTTTATAAAATATTTAATTTAATATGAAAGTATAGTTAAATTTAAATGAATTTTATTTTTATTTATGAACATATAAATAAAATACTCCATTAGTTAATTGATTTGATATTGATTAAAATTATTCTGTTGTATTTAAACTTTCAAAAATAAGTTAAATTTTTTTTTCATAAATTATTTGAATGTTTTATTTAATTATTTGATTTATCAAATAATTTGAAAGAAAATTAGAAAAAGTTATTAAAAAGATAATACATGATATTTTATATATTATTTGGATACAATATTAATTATTGTATTGTTTGAAAACATAGATAATAGTATAATATTGTTTTCATAGTTACTTTATAATAAATAGGTATATTTAATTTAAAATGCTAAGGAAAAAGTTGGAAAGGAAAGAATGTTTCTGTTTTAATAAAAGAGATACTTCTTCACATGGTACACAGATAAAACTACAGTTCTGGGTTTTTGTATGTATGTTGTGGAAGTGGGGGAGAAAAACAGTTCCCTCAATGGTAAAAAGAGAATGATGGTCCCTTTTGTGTGCTTGATAACACAATTTCTCTCTACTCATATGTCTAGTGCTTCTATTTTTGCAAATTGACACACAGATTGTCAAAGCAGATATATTATGCAAACACTTTTGTCATACCTTTGACCTGTTTCACGTCTAAAAGGGGCTAAGAGCTGACAAATGTTACTTTCAGATTTTTTCATAGTCCCTCTAGTACCAAAACGCAAGATCCTGTGAATCACCAAGAGGACCCTGTTTCCGCAACAAGGGAGACTGAGAAGAATCAGGAGGTTAATTGATAACATTAATCATCATGGTTATTACCTTTCTTTGACGGTTAGATAGTCGTTTGGGCATCTAGAATTTTTTTAATGCTTATTGTCTCTCATTAGTTTTGTTATGTAAGAACAAATAGAAAGAGAAAAACCAAGTCAAATGATTTCATAAGTCTGTGGTCATTGTTCTTTAGAAAACCCATTTGCAAGATTGAAAAATTTATATATATATATTAAGATTAAAACGTCAATTTCGGAATGTTTGAGCAACGATCGTGTTAGATTGTTTGGATAATGCTCTAATACCATGTTAAGTTAGATGAATTTCTAACCTAAAACCAATTAGGTATTTTCCTGCACCCTGTGCAGCGATAAATTTTTTAATCTAAATTATATTTTAATAATATAGACTATGGTTTTATGAAAGTTTCAAGCCAAACTCGTTATCACATAGACTAATTCAACCAATCAGCATCATTTCTCTATGAAAGTTTCACCGATTGTTTACATAACTAAATGAAAACTCTTTTCTCCTACGTAATAGCTTTATAAAACCAATTCAGCTCTCTGATATATTCTTTTAACTTTTCTTTACCTTATCCCTCATGGCTTCTTCTTCTTCTTCTTCTTCTTCTTCTTCTTCTCACATCAGTAGATATCATGTCTTTACGAGTTTCCACGGTCAAGACGTTCGTAGAGGATTTCTCAGTCATTTACACAATCACTTTGCAACCAAAGGGATCACAACGTTCAAGGATCAGAAGATCGAAAGAGGCCACACGATCAGACCTTAACTCGTACAAGCCATTAGGGAATCGAGGCTCTCAATCGTGTTGCTATCAGAGGACTACGCTTCTTCAAGCTGGTGTTTAGATGAATTGGTTGAAATCTTGAAATGCAGAGAAGACCAGGTGAAGATGGTGATGACTATTTTTTACCATGTTGATCCGTCCGATGTAAGGAGACAGGGTGGAGAGTTTGGAAGTGCATTTAAGAAAACTTGCCAAGGGAAAGCGGAAGGGGTAAAGAAAACATGGATCGAAGCTTTGGAGTACGTTGCAACAATTGCCGGAGAACACTCTTCAAATTGGTTTGTAGTTTATTTATTTTTTTGTATTTGAATGAAATGTTGCTTTTATATTTCTTAAGAATGCTTCAGTGGTGGTGTCTCTTTAAATTTGGATTCGCTACGTTTTTTATAGGGATGAAGCTAAGATGATCGAAAAGATTGCTGCTGATGTTTCAAACAAACTGAACGTTACACCATCAAATGATTTTGACGGGATGGTAGGAATGGAAGCTCACTTGAGAAAACTAAACTCTTATCTACGCCTGGCGTGTGATGATGTGAAGATGATTGGAATTCAGGGTCCTGCAGGAATTGGTAAGACCACCATTGCTAGAGCTTTATTCAAGCAGCTCTCTGCTGCTTTTCAGCTTAAATGTGAAGGCTTTTGTGCCTCTTCGTGGGCTTCGATTGTTTTTGTTTTGGGCTTCTCGATATTAAGCCTGCAAGAAAGCATAGTCTAAGGATGTAAATTATGTTTCCCATATGGTTAAGGATTAATTTAAAATCCTAATCATAAAAGGGATTACATAATACATGTAGTATAAATAGATAGCTTATTACTTAGGTTAAGGTAAGAAAACATAAGTTCTCTCTTGTGGTTTTAAGCACGTGATTAGTGCAAGCTTTAATAAAATCAAAGTCGATTCTCTACAAGTGGTATCAGAGCTCAGGCTAAACTAGATCCAAAAACAGAGATTCGAGGACACGATTCAATAAAGCTACCAACAAGAATACTTATCTGGTGTGATAAAAGGATTTCCGCCCGTGTGACTTGAAGCTTGAAGATCACGGCACACAACATCAACCTGCAAACAAAGGAACAAAAGTTTTCAGGTTAACAGAGAGATGGAAGCAACTTCAGGAAAATTTGAAGTAGAAAAGTTTGATGGAAAAGGTGACTTTGGTCTCTGGAAATACAAGATGCTATGTCAGCTTGAGATTGTCGGGTTAGGGTCAGTTCTTAAAGAGAAAAACCCTGCTACAGATACTGATGATGGTGGACAAAAAGACTCTAAACCTGATCCTAAAGAGCAAGACCGAGAACTACGAACAAAGAATTTGATCAGCATGTGCCTATCTGACCAAATTCTTCGCAAAGTCATGTATGAACCAACAGCATTAGCTATGTGGAAGGCTCTAGAAGCCGAGTATCAAACCAAGACGTTACCTAATCGAATCTACATGAAGCAAAGATATGCAGGTTTTAGAATGGAAGAACACAAATCTATTGAAGAAAATTTGGATGTTTTTCTAAAACTTGTGGCTGATCTAGCAAGTCTGGATATTAAGATCAGTGAAGAAGATCAAGCTATTCAAATATTGACGAGCCTACCGAAGCAATATGAATCCTTAGTTGATGCATTAAAATACGGCAGCGGAAAGGAGACATTAACAGTCCGAGATGTTACAAGCTCTGCTTATTCTAAAGAAGTCGAATTAAGAGAGAAGGGATTACTTAACAGATCTAGAGGTAACTCCGAAGGCCTGTTCGTTAGCAACAACAGAGGGAGGAGTGAGAAGAAAAGCGATAAGACCTGGAGAGCAAGATCAAAGAGTAAATCAAGATCACAATCAAGACCAAGGTTCTCAAAAGAATGTTGGGTGTGTGGCAAGGAAGGACACTTCAAAAGACAATGTCCAGAAAGAAAAAATCAAAAACCATCTACTTCAGTCAACATAGCTGAAGAAAAGGAGCAACCATTAGTTCTAACAGCAAGTCAACAAGACACAAAAACTGAGTGGGTACTTGACTCCGGTTGTACATTCCATATCACTCCAAACAAAGATGTCTTATTTGATCTTGAAGACATAGAAGGAGGAAAGGTTTTAATGGGGAACAATACCTTTAGTGAAATCAAAGGGATCGGGAAAATAAGGATCATGAATGATGATGGAACAAGTGTGATTCTCACTAATGTTCGTTACATGCCAACCATGGGCAGAAACCTTATTTCCTATGGCTTATTAGAGAAGATGGGATGTAGATACGAAGGAAAGGACTTCATGGTGCAGTTTTACAAAGACAACAAGAAAATTATTTCTGGAAAATATTGTGATGGCTTGTATTACTTACAAGGGACAATATTAAATGGTGAAGCTGCAGTTGCAAGGCCTGATATCGATATGACCAAGAGGTGGCACTCTAGACTCGGCCATATGAGTCTAAAGGGAATGAATGTCTTAGTCAAAGAAGGATATCTAAGCGAGAAAGATGTAAAGACGTTGGATTTTTGCGAGAACTGTGTTTTGGGAAAAGCACATAAGTTAAGTTTTCCTAAGGGTAAACATACGTCTAAGGAAGTCCTAGAATACATTCACTCGGATTTATGGGGTTCACCTTCGGTGGTGGAAAGTCTCGGGGGCTGCTATTATTTCGTTACATTCATTGACGATTTTTCTAGAAAAGTATGGATCTATTTTCTAAAGTCAAAGGATGAAGTATTCCAAAACTTCAAGGAATGGAAAGCAAGCGTAGAGACAGAGACAGGGAAGAAGGTAAAGTGTCTTAGAACAGATAATGGACTGGAATTTTGTAATACACAATTGGAGACTTTGTGTAAGGAAGCAGGGATTAAAAGACACAGAACATGCGTCTACACTCCACAACAAAATGGAGTATCAGAACGCATGAACCGTACAATTATGGAGAAGGTTAGATGTATGTTAACAGAAGCAGGCTTGGAACAAAAATTTTGGGCAGAAGCTGCTTCTACAGCAGTTTACTTGATCAACCGATCTCCTAGCACAGCTATCAATCTTAAACTACCAGAGGAGGTGTGGTCTGGAGTTAAAACAGACTTAAATCATCTAAGGAGGTTTGGATGTACAGCTTATATTCACGTGACTCAAGCCAAAACCAGTCCAAGAGCAGTGAAAGGCGTTTTCATGGGATACCCTAAAGGAACTAAAGGCTACCAAGTCTGGCTACCAGAAGAACTGAGATGCACAGTCAGCAGGAACGTGATCTTTAACGAAGAAGAGATGTTTAAAGACATAAACGGAACCAGTAAGGAAAAGCAGAAACAAAAGAGAGTTTCATTTAGTCCAGAGTTGATTCAAGGACCATCGAACGCAGCTACTGACACTAAAACAGAGGATATGGTTCAAGGTGGAGTTTCTCCACTATCAAATTCGGAAATAGAATCCTCAAGCTCAGAAAGTGAAGAAGAAATCATGGAAGCTACACAGGAAAATCTAGATAACTACATTCTCGCAAGAGATAGAGCCAGAAGAGAAATTAAGAAACCCTCTAGGTTTGATGATTCTGATTGCGTGGCTTATGCTCTAGCCACAGCTGAAGAGATTAATATGGATGAACCTAAATCTTATTCTGAAGCTAGGAGGAGTAAAAACTGGAAATTTTGGAATGGAGGAATGAAGGAAGAAATGGACTCATTGAGAAAGAATAAAACTTGGAAACTTGTGAGAAAACCAGAAAATAAAAGAATTATTGGTAGCAAATGGGTTTTCAAGTTAAAGGAAGGTATTCCGGGAGTTGAGAAGCCAAGATACAAAGCAAGGCTAGTAGCTAAAGGTTTCTCACAGGTAGAAGGCATTGATTACACAGAGGTGTTTGCACCAGTGGTAAAACATGTATCTATCAGGATCATGTTGTCACTGGTCGTAAACTATAATCTGGAGTTGGAGCAATTAGATGTAAAAACAGCCTTTCTATACGGGACACTGGATGAAGAAATTTACATGTCACAACCAGAAGGATTCACTGAAGAAGGAAAGGAAGAACATGTTTGTCATCTGTTAAAATCCCTTTATGGATTAAAACAGTCACCAAGACAATGGAATAGAAGATTCGATGAGTTTATGAAGGAACAAGGTTTTGAAAGAAGTCTCTACGACCCGTGTGTCTACATGAAAGGATCAGACCTACTTCACACGGTTTATCTATTGATCTACGTTGATGATATGTTAATAGCATCAAAGGACTCTAAAGAAATACAAAAGATCAAAGATAGTCTGGAGAAAGAATTCGAGATGAAGGACCTTGGAGCAGCTTCAAGAATACTTGGAATGGATATCATTAGAGACAGAAAGTGTGAAACTCTAAAGCTATCACAGGGAAAGTATTTACAAAAGGTGCTGGAAACTTTCAACATGACAGATTGTAAGGCCGTGGTTACTCCAATTGGACCACAATTTAAACTTAAGAGTCTAACACCGGAAGAAGAAAAAATGGAGTCAAGGTACATGAATGAGGTTCCATATGCCTCAGCTGTTGGCAGCCTAATGTATGCAATGGTGGGATCTAGACCGGATCTATGTTTTGCAGTAGGCCTAATAAGTCGCTATATGGGTAAACCAGGAAGACAACATTGGGAAGCAGTCAAATGGGTGATGAAATATCTTAAAGGAGCTCTAAAATCAGACCTAACGTTTACCAAGGGAAAAGGTTTTTTGGTACAAGGGTTTTGTGATGCAGATTATGCAACAGATTTAGATAGGAGAAGGTCTGTTACTGGTTATGTTTTTCAAGTTGGAGGCAACACGATAAGTTGGAGGTCAGGCCTCCAACACATCGTGGCACTATCAACAACTGAATCTGAATATATGGCACTGGCAGAAGCATTTAAAGAAGCTCTATGGCTTAAAGGGTTTGTCAGTGAGTTAGGATTCAAACAAGATGATGTGAAGGTTTTCTCAGATTCACAGAGTGCTATACACTTAGCTAAAAATGGAGGATTTCATGAAAGAACTAAACATATTGATACTAGACTACACTTCATGAGAGATGTAATTGAAGCTGGAGATGTTACAGTTCACAAAGTTCATACGTCTATCAATCCTGCCGATTTCCTAACAAAATGTGTACCTGGAAAGAAGTTCGAAACATGTTTGGAACTCCTCAAGGTCCTGCCTTGATAGGATGTGTGTGGCTGCAGGTAACAAAGCTGTCGAATTGTTTACCTCGCGGGAAAAAGCCACACAACAAGGAATCAGTATTTAAAAATTATACTGATGGTTTCGGCAGGAATAATAAAGCTTGAAGGAGATGAGTTTCAAAAGATTACCTTTGGAGTTATAGGAAGAAGCGGTCTATACAAGAAACCTGCAAAACAATTATACTAGTCAAAAGTTTGTTTTGTGGGATAAACTTAGGTCAGGTTTAAGAGTAAGACTACTCGGTTGAATACCTGAAGGAAGAGGTCGATGGTGGTGAGACGTCAACACCGCGAGCTAAAGTTAAACACAAATCGTGTTTGATATTTAGTCTTCATAAAAGGTTTATACCAGATGTATAGAATAATCAAAAGGGAAAAAGGTGTTACCTTTTGGGGTTTTATCAATCGGATGTTTCGGATGGCCATGCATGAGAAATCCGGTACCTTGAGAACACAAGGGTTACAAAAGATCTTAAGAACTCATTGGAGCTACAATCAAAGGTTAGGGTTTGTTCAAAAGGTCTAAGGAAGAAGACAGAAGAAACAAAGATAACCTGAAGATTGTTGTGGTGGAGGCGGTCATAGTCAACACCGGTAAAGACAAGTGACGGCGGCAGCTGAATCTTGTCTTGGTCACGGAGAATCGAAGAGAAGTGAAGCTCAGAAGCAAGAAGAGAGACAAAGGATCGGAGAAGGTCACATACGACACAGGCGAGGCAGCTCCGGAGGGTCACGGAGAAGACGAGGATCGACTTGATGGGATCTTGTCGGCATTCACGGAATCAAGAAGAGGGTGGTGTTCGGCGAGAGCTAAAGGAAGAAGATCGGAGGTTGCATGCAGCTCCGGCGGACTAAGCAAATCGATACTCGGTGGTGTCTTTTGGTTGTCGGCAACAGAGAGAAGTGAAGGAGACGAAAGTGGTGAGAACTCGAAGAGGCAAGGTGGAGATTGAAGGCTTTTGTGCCTCTTCGTGGGCTTCGATTGTTTTTGTTTTGGGCTTCTCGATATTAAGCCTGCAAGAAAGCATAGTCTAAGGATGTAAATTATGTTTCCCATATGGTTAAGGATTAATTTAAAATCCTAATCATAAGAGGGATTATATAATTCATGTAGTATAAATAGATAGCTTATTGCTTAGGTTAAGGTAAGAAAACATAAGTTCTCTCTT
>CAJHQQ010006352.1:0-5000 GCA_905132885.1 Moricandia moricandioides | reverse complement strand
TAAAAAAGACTCCTAAATATTTATAAAAAAAAATAAATCATATATTATGACTATAAAATTAAAAGTAAAATAATTAAACATATTTAGTAAATCATATATTAAATTTCGTAAAAAAATAAAAGGAAAAAAAGAAAAATCGTTGTAGACCTTCTAAGAAGTCTACACACAGTTTAACCTAACCGGATTTAACCAATATAATTTGATGATCAAATAAAACATTTACGGTTTGAGATTTGTGGTTAAGGGGTTCGTAGACATATTATAAAGTCTACATATATAGATGTAGACCTTTTTTTTAGTCTACACACAGTTTAACCTAACCGGATTTAACCAATATAATTTGAGATTTGGGGTTTAGGGTTTGAGATTTGGGGTTTAGGGTTTGAGATTTTTGGTTTAGGGTATAGTAGACTTACAATTAAGTCTACTTATATGTAGATGTCTATTTCAGTCTACGTTAATTTGTGTTTAACAAAATAAATTATTTTAAAATTAAAATTAACTAAGCGGGAAGTGAAAATGAATTTTGGAGCCTATTTTTCCATATTGGCGCCAATATGTAGACGTCTATTTCAGTCTACATTAACCAATTTAACCTAACCGAAAAAATTACACAGTATATAAATACTTTTTTAGGGTTTTATGGTAAAAAGAATCCTAATCACGCCGTTTAGATCTGAGGCGGTTTAGGGGGCGATTTCCGGTGAGATTTTCGGCGAACCCTCTTCGACTCCGTTTTCACACCCAGCCACATTCCTCTCGGAATCACCATTCACCACCACGACCATCACCACTATCCTCTCCCATCCTTCAGCCATCTCCACCTTGTCTCCTCCTCATCTCCTCCTCGTCACCACCATTACTCTCCGCCTCGTCTCCTCCTCATCTCCACCATTACTTTTCGCCTTGTCTCCTCCTCATCTCCTCCTCGTCATCACCATTACTCTCCTCCTTGTCTCTCTCTCTCTCTTTATATGTGTTTATAAAGAGTCTCTGCATCTCTTATTGTTTTGATTAAAGTGTTCAATTTTTGTTCTAGGGTTTGTATATGTTCAATTTATTTGATGTAAATTGAAATGCATATGTCGTTGACGAAAATTGATGAAGTGTTATGAGTTAATACATGTTTGTAGAGTACAAGCATGTGTTGTGTTTTATTGATTTCTCTGGCTCTTTTTGTTGCAGGTTGCTCCCAAAATTTTACTGCAGACTACGGATTTGTAGACTTTTACTGTAGACTACGGATTTGTAGACTGTCTTATAGGTCTACATTAATTTAGACTGTCTTATAGGTCTACATTAATTTAGACTGAATATACAGTCTACATAGAAAAATCTATTAAAAATTAGGTTTGTGTATTGTTTATTTTAGGTTTCAGATTCTGTTTAGAGAAACATTGATTGTTCATTATATTTTCGGATGCATTGTCTTAGATTCTGTATAGAGAAACACTAATTTTTTATTATATAGTTGGATGCATTGTCTTAGATTCTGTAAGTGTAACAGTTGTTTTAATTACACTCTAATGATCATCTCTTGTTCTTACTTCAGGGAGTATATGTTCCTTGTTTACCACGTAACAACAAACAAAAATGTGTATACTTGTTCTACTCTAGCTGGTGCATTGGACCAGGTAAAAATCACTTTGTAATTATCCAAACATTGAAATAACATAGCTTAATGATGTTATATATCACTTTATGCAGTGGAGTCAAGAAGAGACGATGGAGTAACAAGTGTCTGTGAAGTGATTTTGTTTCACCATGAAGACATGGGGATACCAAGGGAGATTGCAAAGCTTGGAGTGAGACGAGGAATGTGGGGAGCAGTGAAGAAGATGAAACTTCAATTTTGTTTGAAACTTCAATTTTGTTTGAAACAATTTTGTTTAAGAGACCCAAAATGGGGTTGTGGGATAATCATGCTCTTATGAAAGTTTTTTATTGGTTATCCCACTGCTTCTTGTCAAGTATAGAGCAGTGCCGGTCTTGAGTTTTAGAAGACCAGAAGCAAAGAAAAAAAAAGGTTGCCTTTGGTATAATAATAAAAAAAAAATTAACACCTGCATAATAGAACATCCATAGCAATAAGACAACTCATAAGTTCAACACATAACACTAACACATCTAGAGTTTTTCACCACCAATTCTCTGTATACAACGAGTAATTGAGTCATCTTCTGCAAAAAAAAATACGGTTTACATAATTAGCAAACATTAGAACTCAAAGTAATAGAAAAATTAAGACCTACGATTTTAACAAAAGTTCATCAAATAAGACAACATCCAAAGCGACAATACAGTTGATAAGTTAAATATATAAGACATAAGAAAACATCCAAAGCAATAAGACACCATCCAAAGCAATAATATAATTGATCAATTCAACACATAAGAGATAATACATAAGACAACATCCAAAGCAGTAAGACAACACTGGTTTAACTTGGACAGTTTGGATGTGACCTGGTTGTTTGCACTGTGACAATTAACGTAGACTTACTAATATGTCTACAAATGTTTCCTAGTAATATAGCAAAATAAAAAGTATTATACTTTCATAATTACAACAGTTTTTCTATCCAAAATCACTCAAACCCATTAGGATTAACTATTACACACTTTCAAACGAAAAAATTGTGAAAATATTTAATGCATAGTACACAAATTAACTTTTAATGTAAATTTCAAAATAGACTTCATGTTCAGTCTACAACTCTGTAGACTTTCTTTTCAGTTTACATCCGTAGACGGTCAGATAGGTCTACTTTTTGGGTTAGTTTTTGCAATTGACCATTTTACGGGTTACTTTTTATAGTTGAAAAAAAGTTGTGATTTTATTTAAGCAGACTTCGTTTTCAGTCTACAACTTCAAAAATGTTAGTTTTCTCTATTGACCAGAATTTTCCAGGATTTGACTTTCAGAAGTAGACTAAATATACAGTCTACATATTTTAATTTTTTTGAATGAGGTTAGTTTTGCAATTGACTATGTTTGACTTTTTAGGGGGTAGACTGAAATGAACATCTACAGATTTGTAGACTTCGAAAGAAGTCTACTCTCAAATCCGACGAGTCAGTTTTGCATTTGACCAAAATAAAAAAATAGACTTCACGGGTAGTCTACATTTTTTTTTTCGGGAAGAGAAGACTGCATATGAAGTCTACGTATTAAAAAAAATAAATATATTTTTAAAAAGTTTTAGTCAAACACAAAACTAACCTTTTCAACGCAGTCAAAATTTTGGTCAAATGCAAAACTGACCTCTTTGTAGACTTATGTTGAAGTCTACGGTTCGTAGACTTATGTTGAAGTCTACGGTTCGTAGACTTATGTTGAAGTTTACATATGAAAAGTCAAAAGTTCATTCAAATGCAAAACTAACCTCTTTTGCGTAGTCGTCTTTGTAGGTCTACGTACTTTTTTGTTTTTTGTTGTCAAAGGTTAAGATGTAGACTGTCGGGGAAGGTTACGTTACAAAAAAAAATCTGTTTAGTCAATTGCAAAACTGACATGTGCGTTGACAAGTAGACTGCATTGTATGTCTACATAAGGGCGTAGACATATAAAACAGTCTACTATCGCGACACAGATCTGAGAAACGACTTAAACCATGAAAATAGTTACCTTTTTGCAGTGTGAAGCTCGTTTCCAGCCTTTTCAACCGTCCAAACTCCAATATTGACCAAAATGAAACATTTTTGACGATTCACAAGTGAAAAAACACGAAATTATGAAGTTTATGATTATGAAAAGAGAGATTTTTAGATGGAAATGTAGAGAAAATGAGAGGAAATGAAAATTTGCTTGTTTAGAATGAGAAAAAAGTGGTTGAAAATTCAATTCTAAAGCTTTAAGAGATAAAAAATGGTGGTTGAAAATATTGATGATGATGGCATAGTTGTAATTAAGAAGAAATGTTTAGGGTATATTTGGTTTTTTGTATTTTTCGAAATTAATAAATAAATAAATAATAATGGCAAATTTGTAAATAATTCAAAAACTTATGGGTATTATGGAAAATTCAATGATGAATAGTAACTAAAAAAAAAAGAGGTTGGTTTTGCATTTGACTTGAATTTTTAGGTTGTTTTTGAAAAAACCCCAAAAAAATTTGTGAACCCCAAAGGGGGGTTCACTAATGTGGTTGCTCTTAGCGGGAAAAATGTAAAAAAAAAAAAAAAAAAAAAAATTTTACGTTAAGAACATCACTTTAAGAAACCCGGGTTAATCATGGCCATGGTTAACTCCAGTTTTTTAATTGAATTTTTTTTTTTTATACAATTTTCCGCTAAAAATTGGTTCTTAGATCTTTTTTATGAAACTAAGAACTTCAATTAAAAAACTCGGGTTAATGATAGGTCTTAAATACATGCACGACTTGCACTAGCCATTGCAATAGTAATACATATTGCTAGGGCTCAATAATCTGACAGTAGTAACTGAAAATGAACCCAAAACTTATCGTTTGCTTATTTTTTTCTGCGTCGTATCTTGGGATTTTATTGTCAATAAGTATTTGATGTTGTATAAGTCGGTAAATTTTTTAATATTGTATCTTTAACGAGGGAAGAAAGTTTTAAAGCAAATGGTTATGTATCCCGAGGGAAATAGATAAACCCTATCTTGCTTTGAATGGATTCCGCATATTGCATGAACTTGGCAATCCTATCTTTCCATTTTGCTGCTGTCGGTTTCCTTGCTTTTTTAGTCTTAAATACATTAACTTATGTACTTTTTTATTTTTCTTATTTTGATCATTTCTTTTTTGGTTATTTTACGGGCCCATATATATATAAACCAAAACCTCATATTTACGGGTAGGTAAATTATTAAATAACTTTTAGCCTGAAGTTAATTTCCGTGCCAAAACCAACTTACTAGAAAAGAAAATTAATGAGATTGGTACTCTAAACCATCACATCCATTATATGTGAAGAGGTAATATGTTTCTGCGATTGAAGATTTTAGGAGAAAACGGACAAAAGAGGGTTGTGGA
>CAJHQQ010006351.1:0-10093 GCA_905132885.1 Moricandia moricandioides | reverse complement strand
TCCAGGTTTTTCACATCGAAAGCAAATTAGAGGTGGTTTTTCTTTCTTATCTTTCGATTGGAAAGATTGATTTGTAGAACGTTCTTGTGAGTTGTATCTGCCTCTACCACGTCCTCTGTATCCTCTGCCTCCTCTACCACGACCTCTATATCCCCTACCTCCTGTAGAACTATGTTGTCCTGAGCTTGCAAGTAACAACTTTCCTTGCGGTTCTCCTCCTCTCTAATACGTTCCTCATAGGCCTTGTCCTATGATCTCTTCGAATCCTGTCGTCTTCAGATCGAGTACTTGCTCGAGAGGGGAAATAATATGGATGTATTTGATTCTAGGTAGACTGTTGAGAAACTTCTTAATGAGCTTGCTTTCTTCGATGGTTTCTCCTAGGGATGCAGCCTTTACCGCTAATTCTGATAACTTTCCAGCAAAGTTATCTATTGTGTCTGAAGAATTCATCTTAATTCTTTCAAACTCTGACATAAGGTTTTGTAGTCGTGCCTCCTTGACACGCTCAGCCCCTTGATATCGCTTGCTTATCGCCTCCCATATCTTTAACGGTGAGTCTTGTTCGCCAACTTGCAGTATAAGATTCTCCGGAATGGACTGGAATAGCAACGCTATTGCGATATCGTTCTTGTTCGATTTATCTGTTCCAGGTTGGACAGCTTCCCAAACCTTATGAATCCGTAGCAGAACTTTCATCCTCATTGACCATACGGTGTAATTCGTAGAGGTAAGCATAGGACACTGGATCGAGATCGTTTTGTCAAACTCCTTTTGACGTGTGGTTGTTGTAAGATCTCCCATAGCTCGGTTTTCTTACTAACAAACGATCGATCAAAACCTTGTGCTCTGATACCAAATAACAGGAACAGAACGTGTTTGTGTTTAACCACGAAACTCAGCTTGAACACAACAGGACTTGTATAAAGAATATCTCTCTTTATTATGTTTAGAAACTAACTCAAAACTAAACACTTCAAACTATTGTGTTCTCTTCTTCTTCTTGTCATTGACACAACTCATCAATGATATATATAGTGCTAGATAACTCTTATTTCCTATAGTATTAGATAACTCCTAATTCTATAAGGATTGCACTAAATATTATTTCCTAAACCAACTTGTTATAGGAAACTTATGCTCCAAGCTATTGAGGCTTATCTCCAACATAGAAGTCTTTTGAATTTAAGGATAAATCCCAGTCTGTAATGGTAGTCAATCCAAAGATATTTGGAGGTATGGGCATCTAAATTTGTGATTAAAACATGTCTGATTGTTATGATTTTCAAACCACTTATGTCACTTTCCAGATATATTTAACGTTAGCTTGGAAACATTCAGAAATCAGATTTCTGTAGGGAACCTTTATCTCAAATCTTCACCAGCTACCAAATTCTATTTTGACGCTGAGCTTCCTAAGTCAAAGAGTTCACGACTAAGTATTCATACTGTTGTATTCAACAACTCAAATGTCTGATTATCTTATGCAAACATACGTTCTCCATGCAGTGTGGGAGGTACAGAAGTTGTGGCAATTGTTGATATAAACATGTTTATCTCCAACTCCAACGAGCAGGTATAAGCCAAGCTTTAATAATATATTGTTTGTTATAAGGGACTTCAAGAAAAGCTTGTGAATGTCGCTAAGCAATATGGAGTGAAGCTAACTATGTTTCATGTCTGTGATGGCATAGTCGGAAGAGGAGGTGGTCCCACCCATCTTGCTTTATTGTCTCAGCCACCTGATACAGTTCATGGCTCACTCCGAGTGGCAGTTCAAGATGAAGTCATTGAGCAGTCATTGTATGACAAACTTCTTGTATCGCAAGATTTATTGGCCTTTGGAGAGAAACTCAGAACCAACTTTGAAGAAACTAAGAGCCGCGTCCTCCAAGTATAAACAAAAGCAAAAACAGAGTCCTCTGTTTCTTATTCCTTTTACTTTGCAGTGCCATTAAAATCTATTTGTTGCATACTCCTCGACACAAAGATCTTCTTGAAGCGTTTTACCGCAGGATTGCAAAATACCGGTTAAGTGAATGAGTCTCTGAGAGAAAGCATACTTTTGAGTCTCTCTTTTCTGTCTTCCATTTTATAGAATATTCTCTTCTTTTTTGATCAAAACAAAAAATTCTCTTCTTTTTTTGAATCGAAAATAATAACTATGGTTGGATTACATTATACTTTATGTATCCACGCCGCTGAGAAAAGTTTAATCTTGTCGTTGTATGAAACTGAATACTGCTCTGTTTCTGAGACAGTGATTCATCTTAAACTTACATCCTTTTGTTCTTTTGTTTATGTTCTGTCTCGCAATACCAAATTCATTTACAGTTGACATTGATATTTTTCCACGATACTTGAGTTTGCATGTAGTCTAAAGTCTAAATTGTTGTCCTTGAACATGTTGAATCGAACTAGGCTGTCAAAGAAGGGAGTGCGTCGAGAAACAACACGGTTTTTTTATCCAGTTTAAAACAAATGACATGTATTTCGTCAACATCTTTGGCATACAGTTCCCACATTCTTCACTGCTAAAGATGTAACAAAGGAGCGAGTATTAGTCATGTGTCCTAAAGCGGTGTGTTTTTGATTAACCATTAAGCATCTATTCTACCATGGAGCTTTTACATGAAATTTTGAATTTCATTGCTTAAAACATGTTTAGACCTATTTAATTATAAGTTTTATTAGAATTAGCCATTGAGATCTGTAAATATTATATTTATGTATTTAGATCCATTTAAAGTGAAATTATTTGGAACAAAAACTTTAAAATTATTAAAAAAAAAATCAAAGAGTGTTTTTTTTAAAAAAAAAAATTATTTTAAAGTTCAAAAAGAAAAAAAAAATTAAAAAGGAAAAACGAAATTAAAAATAATTAAATTATATATTTATTTTTTTGTTATTTTTTTAACTAATTTAAATATATTAAGTTGCACAGGTTAATACAATCTCTATTAATTCTAAGCAAAACTTCATTTAATAAATGAGCCTTAATCGAACTACCAATTTAAAAATCTATTAAACTAAATGGAAGCTAAATAGATATTTAGTTATATTAAAAGCTCATTTAAAACATGACAAGAACAGAAGAAGAATTCTTTTTTTCTCACGCTTAGTTTATATATGATGACAAATTACAAAACCAAATAACATAAGAGCCCCATACAAAAATGTTTGGGAAAAATCATCTTACAATACTAAAAGGGGAATATGGTGAGTGAAGAGAGTGTCCACGTCCTCAAAAAATTTAGCCAATGAGAAAGTCCTATTCTGCCATGTCATACCGTTTTTGTCGACTAAAGATAAAATGAGTTTTTTTCGTTTGGTTTTAATAATAACTAGCCTTTGATCCGCGCGTCCGCGCGGGTGTTATTTTTATGAATGTCTAATATTTTAAGCAGTTTGTTTGATATAACTGTATATATGAATGAAACTTAATATTCGATATCCATTATCCGATCTGGGATCCTATCCGCTTCAAAAAATGGATATTTGGGGATCCTGATAGTGATTTTAAAGATTCGACTGATCCAAGTACGAACTCGGATGGTAAAATTTAGGTCTGGATATTAAATATTTAAAATTTAATTATAGTTATCTATGTATATTATATATACTTTTATATAAAAAAACTAAAATTTTAATTTTAAATTTGAATGCTTTCAAAGTTTTTTAAAATAATAATTTTAAATAGACTAATAGATGGTTAATAGTTAGTCTTAATTAAAAAAATAGGTCAAGATATCCGCGTGTATTCGGATTTTAGTCCGAATATCCTAACCCCGAATATCCAGATCTGGAAAACAATTTTACGAATCCGACGAATGCATATCCGAATCCGTATATCCTAAAATACCTCAGAAATTCGATCCGTCCTAGACATAACTGTGTATATGTATTATATAGTGATTAAAAATTTTAAATTTATAAATTACATAAATTATTCTTATTATATGTATATCGTACAAATGAATAATACATTGGATTTGTTTGTATATATAACCATTTATAATAAATATTAGTATGCATTTTAGTTACTAAATTTTTATGGAAAGTTACATGATTTTGTTATTGTAAATGAATAAGTTCAGATTATATCAAAATTTATTGACTTTATTAATTTTTTTATAGTTCAAATATAGTTGGTTAGCTTATATGAATATAAATAAAAAATAAAACTAATTTAGTTCTATATATATGTATAAACACATATACATTTTTTTATGAAATCTCCAATTTTAATGACTAATGTTGTTAATGGGCTAAGCCCAAATTTATTTTTTTCTTGTTAATAATTAGATGTTTGGATGCAAGGATAGTATCAATGGAATTTCTTGTAAATATTAAGTAAAAGTAAGAGTTATTTCTTATTTGTACTTCAGTTTTAATAGATTAGATTAACCATGACCCATATGAAGCCCACCTCTCCAACCCTAATATTTTTTTATGTAGACGACGATCGTGTCCGGCTTTTTCATTCCCTGCAATCGATGTTTCTTCTTTGTATTTATCACAACCAATAAGGATCATTAACTCATGTTCTTCAAGCCTTTTTTAATTGGTTTGTTCCACCTTCCATGGTTGCTCCTCCTATTTAAATCCTTTCCTCTAATGTTACAGCACACGAAATTTACATCCTCGAAAGAAAAAGATCACGTTATGGCCATGAACCTGCTAACTCCACCGGAAAGTCTCTCCCATCCTGAATTTTAATGACGTCTCACTAGGCCAGCCGAATCCGAATTCCGATTAATCCCATTTCTATGAGGCGAGAAACACATAAAGGGCTAGATTGGATGCTTATTGGCTTGGAACTGCTCCTCATCTATGAACAAAAAAAAGGTATAGCTATTATTCTTAATCTTATGATTACACTCTTCTTACAATGAAAATTATAAATAGCAGGATACTCAATGTATTATATTAATACTGTATAGATTTAGTTAAGTCAAATCGGTTAATCTGTACACATGTATGTCATATCAGGCCAATAGACCAATAGAAGATTGTCTGACAAAGAGTTGGTTGTAAATTCTGATGGAGGACTCAGTAGTGAAAGTGTTTACTAATTAAACTGCTAAGGGAGAATAATGTATGTACCAGTCTATATAAAGATGCTTCATTATCTGGCTAGACCAGTATTGATTTCATGATTTTTTTGCTTCGTATTTAAATGGAGTAATGTTGGCTCTCTGCTGCGATGTGTCTTCATTCCAAGGACTCACGTGCTACTGGACCTCTTGATAAATCACACGACTTTTTGACCCAAGTATGATATGTGGTTCTCATATTAGTTTCATTGTTTGCATTAAGTTCAGCATCAAGTCCCTTAGAATCCCAGAGCTTTTTGTTGTAGTTCCTGAAACAGAAAAAATAGGTTCACTTAAAGGTGTCTGCTTGAATCTCTTTACATGTCCTTTCTAGATGCTTTGGTTATACAATATACATGAAATGTTTAATGACATTGGTCGTGATATTGAACAATTTTGGTTTCAGAGGACGCTGATGGAGGCTGTTACTCCCTTACTCAGTGATGGAATACATACTAGGGTATTAGTCCGAGGGAAGAAGGTTAGATATGAGAACAAGTCAGCAACACTCTATCACAAGTGGTGTTTCGTGTAGGGATAGTTCATGCAGCCTAGGCTTCACCTTGGAACTTGGTTCCAGAAAACTGTATGTACCTCTTTGCTCTGAAACTATAATTTCTAATCCAACTGATCCTACAAGGAGAATTGGAGTGTTACAAGCTTTGTAAAAAAATTCTGTTTGTTATTGCAGTTAGATAATACAAGCACACATACACAAAAAAAAATACCAATGCTTTTGTTATTAATTTGTTGGAAGATTGAAAAACTTCGAAGTTTATTAATTTATCATTCTTTTATTATGTAAGTTGTTTTGCTTAAGTTTATATTTTTATAAATTTTTATTTGTTAGATAATTTTGTTTCTCAGTGTTACATTGATACAAGTAGGACATGATTGCCCCCTGAATTGTTGATCATGATTTGTTCTGTTGAGTTAGTTGTAAGATTTTTTTGTTTGATATGCAACATTAACAACGTACATTCATGTTAACAGGACATGCGTCAGAGAGGAATGGTTGCTGACATGTCGTTCAATCACAGATCAACATATGAATCAGAAAATATGCGGATAAAGGATCTACGAGGAGACGGTTACCTCAATGGAGTCCTTGCAGACACACATGCCATTGAGAACTGAAACTAAAGAGTCATTTCACTGGCTACTCTTTACCTCTGATCTCAGACCCAAAGATTCAACAAACTATTCTAACAGAGGACGATGACTTCTTAATACTGACATGTGATGGTATATGGGATGTATTGTCAAGCCAGAATGCAGTGAGTAACGTAACTCAAAGTTTGAGGCACGGGGACCCCCAAATATATGGGATGGAACTTTGGAAAGAAGCAAAGTGTGGCTTAATTCATCGAACACTCGGACGTTGTGGTCATCAGCTTCTCCTCAGTTCCGACAGGTCTCAACAACGGCAGAAGATGGTTAAGGTTATGTGTTTCTGGTGAAGCTCGACCTCAGTTACAAATGCTTGGAATGGGCTGAAACCAGTTATTTCGGCAGTATATATGAAGAGGGATTGACCGGTCCAGTGATTGTTCTCTAATTTACGATCAGTTACAAAGAGAAAGAATAAAGATGTACACAGAGGAGAAGACATGTTTGTAATGTGGCTGGTCATTTCTGATTCATCTGTTTGTTAGGTTATTTCAGAAGAGAATGCAAGTGAAAAAGGAAGCATGAAGTTTTGTTAAGACTTAGGACTATTGTAATCACAAATTATTTGATAGTCAAACAATATATGATTACTCATGAGTTGAAATCTTTGGGTTTTGTTTACTCCTCATATGATAGTGTTTTTTTTTGGTTTTCGTTTCTAAATTTTTATATTGGTTTT
The DNA here is from genome assembly GCA_905132885.1 of Moricandia moricandioides. Taxonomy (NCBI): domain Eukaryota; kingdom Viridiplantae; phylum Streptophyta; class Magnoliopsida; order Brassicales; family Brassicaceae; genus Moricandia; species Moricandia moricandioides. The sequence continues at coordinate 3,148 of CAJHQQ010006351.1, read as the reverse complement.
AAAGCTTTTACGAACAGATTCATGCTAAAGTAGAAACTACATCATGTAAAGTTCACTCGATGGTTTATGTTAAATACTGACATCTGAGTTTATGATGCATTGTATTAATTAGGATAAAAATAATCATTATTTTATTAAAATCGGTGAGAATCAAGCTTAATGAGAAAGATCAAATAAAATAATCCAATCTTTACGGGGTTAATTAGGTTGATAACCAACATAAACAATGTACTAAAAAATATTGCGCGCAGTCAACAATTTTAGAAGCTAGCCTCATATTCCAATTCCAACTTTCTAGAAAAATAATACAATTTGAGAATTGTGCTAAACAGTTGAATAATAAAAATATTGCTAACAGCTTTTATCCTTTAAGATAATTATAAATTAGATTTTGAAGATAAAGATCACATAAATTGTGAATGCAAAAATTATATTTTAACTTTCAGTATCAGACGGCAAAAAAAAAACTTTCAGTATCATTTATTTTTAAAAACTAAAGTATTATAACTTTGAAATAAAAACACAATTTGACAAAAATTAAGTTTCAAATATTTCGTGGCATACCAAATTTATATGCAACAAAATATGGGTGAACGATTTATTTTTCAGGAGAACTATCATATAATATTAGTTTCCCACAAAACTATATAAAACTCCATGAATGGAAAATTGTAAAATTATTTCTCACCAAATTATAAATTGTAAATTGATTTCTTCACAAATCGATAGTTTGAAACTTGATTGTCTTTAGACTTAGGTTTTAATCGATTTACTGTTAACCGACCAATTTAAAACCAAAGAAAACCTAATTTTTTATTTAAAAAAACTGAATCATCAAAATAAAAAATTGAATCAACAAAAATTGCAAAAAAATTGTATGTCTTCCAACACCGATCAGCCATGGCTTCCGGACAACACATCTTTGATATGTGTGATGGAGATCAAAGGAGAATTTCCCGATGTTGAAGAATCAGACTTTTTTCTGGGAATCAATATTTTTTTGTCTCTGAATCAGATTTTTTTTTTAAAAAAAAACTAATTTGACGTTTATTTTGGTTTAATTGGTTTGCAATTGGTCAGTTAATAGTAAACCGACTAAAACTATGTTCTATGGACAATTAAATTTTGAATTATTGATTAGGAGAAAATCAATTTACAACTTATAATTCGGAGAGAAATAAGTTTACAAATTTAAATTTATGGAGTTTTAGCACTAGATTATAGTTTGGTGGGGATCTGATGTTATACGATAGCTCTCTTGAGAAAATAGATCATTCACGCACAAATATTTTTACTAAATTTCTAAATAGAACAATATACTTTTTAGATGTTAGAGTCTTTAGTGAAATATATTATATAATCTGATTAATTTTATAAAAAATATTTATATTAACTTTTCCATACGATAAAGATTTTCTAAGGAATTATATTTGGTTTCAATTGATAAATATTTAACATAAAAAAGGAAAATAGGGACCAAAACATAAAATAATAATAAAATTTACAAAAACTACACATATTTAGAAAATAGATCATTTATTAAAAATATTATTAAACATATACTAGCAAATACTAATCATTAAGATATAATTATTCATCTTTTGTTATGGACATCCATGTAAGTATACAAACCATAAGTAACAAAATTAATTAATATAATAATATCTACAAAATCATCATATAGTTTTAGTTGATTATGTATATTAATGACAAAAAATTATAATGAAAATATCAAATTATCATTTTTACATCAAAAACTATTCAAACCAAATTATCATTATATGTTTTATTATTAAGTGAAATATAATATAAAATAATTTAAAGTAGCAAATATTTAAAATAAAAAAAATGTATTGTACGCTATCCGCACGTAGCGCGGAAAAATGATCTAGTATATATAATGAGGCTCTTTTCTCTCTTCTGAGAGTGTCCACATGGACAGTTTTTAAAGTGTGTGGGTTCCCTTGGATTTTCTGGTTTCGTGTTCGGTTATGTGCGATTTTCCAAGTCAAAATGTATTTATGTGAAACACATTTGATACATAGCCCAACTATTACTATAAAGAAGAACTTGTCTCCCTTCTCCTCCAATCCATGTCATCAAATAGTCTCATGTTCTCGCGACACCTGGCAAAAACAAAATTTGGGCTTCTGTTAACTATGGGCTTCGGCATCATCTCATAAAGTCAAGCCCGTTTCATGTCTAAACCACTCTGAATTTAGACAAGAGTGAAGCCGTGGTTTTCTTTCCCTCTCCGAAACTTTTTTTTGTAAACTAAATTTTCCAACTGCGATATATCATCTTCTTCATCACACAGCGAGAGGATGTCAGTTACCGAATAATCCTCTTAAAACCCTCCCTTAATCGAACACCCACAATCTATATTCAGTGCGAGCTGTGATTTCGCAAGGCGATGGATGTGGTACTATAAAAGCTATTACTATAAAGAAGAACTTGTCTCCCTTCTCCTCCAATCCATGTCATCAAATAGTCTCATGTGCTCGCAACACCTGGCAAAAAAACAAATCTGGGCTTTTGTTAACTATGGGCTTCGGCATCATCTCATAAGGTCAAGCCCGTTTCATATCTAAACCACTCTGAATTTAGACAAGAGAGAAGCTGTGGTTTTCTTTCCCTCTCCGAAACTCTTTTTTGTAAACTAAGGTTTCCAACTGTGATCTATCATCTTCTTCATCACACAGCGAGAGGATGTCAGTTACCAAATAATCTTCTTAAAACCCTCCATTAATCGAACACCCACGATCTATATTCAATGCGAGCAGTGATTTCGCAAGGCCGTGGATGTGGTACTATAAAAGGATGAGCTTTCCTACTTTGATATCATCCTCTCATTCGTTTTAAACCAACCAGTAAACTACTCATGTGATCTATATATGGCTAACGTTTCAGTCTTCCTCTCCGATTTGCAGACTGGCCGTTCAAGTCCGGTTGTTCCGATCCTGGGAGACGAGGAATGTTCGCGGTGATGGAGAGCTCATGGGAGTCGATAGACTCCTACTGGGTTCTCAGGTCTCTTCTTAAATTCCACCTTTAGTTCATAAATAATTATTTCACCAGTTAGATGCTTTGCACCTTCTTGCCGTCATGAATCTATATTAAAAGAAATTGTTTAAAAACAAGTTATATT